>CAUOFW020008680.1:73020-136776 GCA_963454935.2 Ilex paraguariensis
TAAAATCAATTGTTGTAATTATCAAATCTATTTTTTAAGTCTAATTTTTAAGTCCATGTAGTATTGTTCAAAACAAAATCTGTTATTCGTTCAAAATGTCAGTACCTTCCTTGCCTCTGGTGAACAATATTGAAATTGGAATAAGGTTTGATAGGTTGCTGCTAGAATCCATTGGGAGTAGATAAGTTTTGATGGTGCACAAAAATGATTTTATGTAAAATTAATCAAGGATGAAATAAAGATGGCTCAACACAAGTAAACATAAAGATTAGGTAGTTCGGTCTATGAGACCTACTCCACTGAAAATGGTAACGGTGGCCGAATAATCTTATTACTTTAGAGGTGTAGTGTGGTAAAATGTGTATGTTCCCCCCATGTATAGACGGAGCTTAAAATTTGTAGTCAAGTGAAGTTGGCTCTAAGGGGTTTTGACGGAGGCACCATCCTCATAACAGGGAGCGTGGTGATTCCGTGAAACTCACCTTATCCTCATAACGGGGGAGGTGATATCAAGGTGATTCTTTGAAGCTCGCCCTACCTCGTAACAGGTTTGGTGATATTGCAGACTAGTGATGTGCCCCTAATGACTGCGTACCTATGGATTCCCTCCTCTGGGATGGAAACTCCCACGTGGGCTAGTGACGAACTAGTTTTCTTAAGAAGATGGGCTTTGTCCCAACTAAAACTGCAACTAGGCCATTGTTGGTCTACATTCGTGGTTCGGGCCTAGTATGTAATTCTGGGCCTAATTTAGGTCGGGTAATTATTTGTCCCCTATTCCCAGAGTCCAATGGAACTTGGGGATAAGGCATTAGTAAAAATTCATGGGTATCTTTTTTAGTAGGCCGAGTATGGGCAAGAAAGTGTAGGAGGTGAGAAGTAGAGGGAGAGAGCGAGGGCGAAGGTATAGTGCACTAGCACGAGGGCATGTGCGCTAGCACTAACCCGAGGGCGCCTCGTTGCTGGCGTTAAGTGCAAGGGTGTGCGAGCGATGGAGTTGCCGCATCGCGAGGGCATGGGCTATGGCACGAGGACACCGATGCTGGTGTAAGGTATTGGACGCTGGTGTGAGGACGTGAGCGATGGTGCGTGGAAACAGACACTGGCACAAGGTGCGAGGGTGCCTAGCTGGTCATTGGCAATAGTGGAGTATGGGAAAAGCATAAAGATGTGGCAAAACTTTGAACGCCCATAACTTTGCCCTCGATTGCCCGTTTGATGCATTTTTTTTAATTCAGGTATTTTTTTTTTGAGATCTACNAGCTGGTCATTGGCAATAGTGGAGTATGAGAAAAGCATAAAGATGTGGCAAAACTTTGAACGCCCATAACTTTGCCCTCGATTGCCCGTTTGATGCATTTTTTTTAATTAAGGTATTTTTTTTTGAGATCTTCTAGAATCAAACATCCTACAACGATTTGGGTACCGAATTTCCCTAAAAATGACTATTTTCCACTGAATTTGAATTTTAATCACAATTTAGTGAAGAAGTAGAATTTTCATGTGTCATGTTCCATTCGTGGGAAATGACAACCTTTATTCTGAAAGGGGAAAATTATAGTTCTCAAGGTATGATAAGTGAGAGGTAGACACATTTGTGAGGGCCAAATAGCCTGCATAGTAAAATAAACCCTTTGTCTGAGAAACCTGANCAATTTAGTGAAGAAGTAGAATTTTCATGTGTCATGTTCCATTCGTGGGAAATGACAACCTTTATTCTGAAGGGGGAAAATTATAGTTCTCAAGGTATGATAAGTGAGAGGTAGACACATTTGTGAGGGCCAAATAGCATGCATAGTAAAATAAACCCTTTGTCTGAGAAACCTAACTTTATCCTCTTTTAGCAGCAAAACTATTTTAGTAACAATAGCCTTTTTAGCAATAGAACTCTTTTAGTAGCAGAGTTACTTTGGTAACAAGAACTCCTTGATTAGTCCTTTAAATATGGAACTCTTTTAGTAGCAGAGTTACTTTGGTAGCAAAAAATCCTTGATTAGCCTTTTAAATAGGGCATCAAACACTTATCTTAAAGGCTAAAGAGACTCTTCATACACCTTTGGGGTGAAAAGAAAAGAGTGAGATAGGTCAGAGAAGTTAGGAGCCAATTCTAGGGGTCGTGGGCGAGGGCATGAGCAGCGGTTAGGAAGGTGGCGCAATAGACAACGAGGCAACGGTGTCGTGGTAGCAATTCGACACTGGGCACCTCCAGTGAGGGCGCGAGTGGTGGCCAAGCAATAGATGCCATGGGCAGCGAGACAAGCACCAAGTAGAGTAGTAAGTTTGGCGATGCAAAGGAGAGGCAACAGGCTTAGGCATATTGGGCGAGACACAGGTCGGTGCGGCGAGGGTTCTGGGCACCGAGCAATGGGTAATAGGTGGCAGGCACTGGGCATCGTGCATGATTTGGGTGCTAGGCGCCAAGTAGAAAGACGCAAGCACTGGGGTGCTGGGCACTTGGTTTCAAGTTGTAGGCACCAAGGGCACGAGGGTGTTGGGCTCCGGTGGCTTGGGCGGCAGGCAACAGGCATCCGAGGGCTCAGGCGTATGTAGAGCAAGCGAGAGCACATACGAGTCGCTCGAATATGGCGTTGGCGATAAGGCGTTGGAAGGCAAACAGCCTGTGGACTGCGAGGTTGGTGATGATAGAAACAACATTGCCCAACATCCACGACGATGCAAACTTCTTGGCAAAGTAGTGGTTGATGATGATGGGTCTAATGTGAGCATTATTTCTAGTTTTATCAATACTGATGCTAAAATTGCTAGAATCGTCTATACTTTTTGTATTCCCCCTACTGAGTTGTGCCATCTGGCTGAGATGGGTGAATCAGATTTTGATGATTCATTTGAGGACATTGCCATCTATGAAAAGGTGCTAGTGGCAGGCTTGAGACTCCCGATTCCTACGCTTATGTGTCGTATCTTGGTGCAGTAGTCTCTTATGTCAGGGTGATTAGCTCCAAATGGTTGGAGACTATTGTTAGCATTTCTTTCATTGTGGCAACGGGTGCATGGCATGGGAGCCTCTCCTACTTGCGAAGAATTTGTTGCCACCTATATGTTAAAGGAGAACCCCACTCCAAATCAAGGTTGGTATCACTTTTCTCTGAGGGTAGGAAAGTTCATTATTGGACTACACTCCAACTTTCATAGTTGGAAGACTCAAGTCTTATTCCTTAGAGGAGAGTGGGCTATTGAGGAGGATCGCGCTCTAGTTCCAGCAAGTTGGGGTACGCCCACGATANCACCTATATGTTAAAGGAGAACCCCACTCCAAATCAAGGTTGGTATCACTTTTCTCTAAGGGTAGGAAAGTTCATTATTGGACTACACTCCAACTTTCATAGTTGGAAGACTCAAGTCTTATTCCTTATAGGAGAGTGGGCTATTGAGGAGGATCGCGCTCTAGTTCCAGCAAGTTGGGGTACGCCCACGATAATAGGTATGAATCTTTCCCTTTCTTATCTCCATTCAATTGACGTGTTCTTTTACGTCTTTACCATTCATTTAGCTTTTTTCAAGTTTGCCAGCATTGTCAACAAATCAAGGGAAAAGGCTTTAGGCTATGAGAGTCCACCATATTAAGGATTATACGGTTCTTATGCCTAAANGGTATGAATCTTTCCCTTTCTTATCTCCATTCAATTGACGTGTTCTTTTACGTCTTTACCATTCATTTAGCTTTTTTCAAGTTTGCCAGCGTTGTCAACAGATCAGGGGAAAAGGCTTTAGGCTATGAGAGTCCACCATATTAAGGATTATACGGTTCTTATGCCTAAAAAGGGTCAAACCAGAGTTTTCCCCTTAGGAGATGCTTCCACTCCATCTTCTTCACAGGCTCATGACTCTTTTTCTAAGAGGAGAGGTGTGTAAATTTTATGCTGAATATGATGGAATTTTTTACTTCTACAAAAGCCTCCCTTTCCTCAGGTTCCACAGTGAATAGGTCAAGGGTGGAGGCTCTCCACTCTGCTAGGGCTGTACATGCAACTCCTCCACCCAAGAGGGTAAGTTTCGATTATGGCCCCATAGCTTCCCCGGAGGTGCCTCCCCTATCTGTTCCAATTATCAAGGCATCTCCCTTGGCTACGTCGCTAGTCATGGCATCCCATAAACGAGGATTCCTTCTTCTATACAGACCAGAGCACCGCCTATTTTTCTAGCGTCCAGCAATGGTACAGTGTCCATGTTTTGGGACGTGAATAATGCTAAGGATCGAATCTCAAGTTTTGTGTCGCCCTTAGACAATAAAGAAGTTAGCTATCAGGGTACAATAGTATTATTAACACCATGATAGTGGGCCTAGCCAGGGAAATCATATGCTCTTCTTTTATGTAGAATGTTATTCCTTGTATCCTTTAACGACACTAACCTATTTCTTTTTTTGCATGATTGTAGATGTTAATGGTCACTACGTGTCTTTTTGTGAGGGGCACCTAGTATGAACGTGTATCAATGACTTTNAGACAATAAAGAAGTTAGCTATCAGGGTACAATAGTATTATTAACACCATGATAGTTGGCCTAGCCAGGGAAATCATATGCTCTTCTTTTATGTAGAATGTTATTCCTTGTATCCTCTAACGACACTAACCTATTTCTTTTTTTGCATGTTTGTAGATGTTGATGGTCACTACGTGTCTTTTTGTGAGGGGCACCTAGTATGAACGTGTATCAATGACTATGATGAGAGAGAGGCAGACACTATGGGGTATTGAGGAATAGTTAAGGGTGGCTCACGAGAGAGCTGCACTTTTTGAGGCTAAGTTTTTGGCATCTCATGAGAGAGCGGCTAAGCTGGAGGTTTAAACTGAGGTTACTTATGCAAGAACAGAGGCAAAGCTGTAGTCAACTCATGAGAGCATTGTCAGAGCTGAGGCAAAGCTGCTTGTAGCTCATAAGAGGGCTATCGCAGGAGAGGCAGAGTTGCAAGTAGCTCGTGAGAGGACTACTGTAGCAGCGATAGAGCATCAAGTTGCTCATAAGAAGGCTACCAAAGTAGAGGCTGACTCCCGAGAGGAGGAGGCAGGTTGCAAAGAAGGTTCTTCATGACCTACAAGATAGTGGAGCAGACACTTTCATTGATANGGCTATCGCAGGAGAGGCAGAGTTGCAAGTAGCTCGTGAGAGGACTACTGTAGCAGAGATAGAGCATCAAGTTGCTCATAAGAAGGCTACCAAAGTAGAGGCTGACTCCCGAGAGGTGGAGGCAGGTTGCAAATAAGGTTCTTCATGACGTACAAGATAGTGGAGCAGACACTTTCATTGATAATTATGAGGAGTTTAGGGAGAAAGCTTCAACTACTTTTCCTAGCATAGAGTTTTCGACATTTGTCTCACATGAGGAGCTGAGCAAAGGTAATGATGACGATTAAGTGGATTCTGATGAGAGTGTGTTTGGCAGCAGTGAGGTGGATGATGACAATGAAAGTAGCCAAAATGTTGAAGAGGAAGTTTAAAAGATTGTCTCTCTTTTTTTTTTTGTGTTGTTTGTTTGTTTTAAAAATTTTGTGAAATGAAAATCCAGACAATTTATGCGATGAATCGTCGAGGCTTTATTTGATAACTACTTATGATAAACACTAGTGGGTAGGTGGCCCAAGGTATAAAACAACTAAACAAAATGAAAACAAACTCCTACTACTGGTGGAAATGAAAACACTTGTTCTGCTACCTTTGTCTTGTCGCACTATTTGTAGTACTTCTTCAGGTGTTCAACATTCCGTGGATGGGGCAAAACCTTTACCTCAGAATTTTGGATTTTGTAAGTGCTTAGCGTCACAATATCCGTCACAGTGTACAACCCCTCCCAATTTCCTAGCTTCCCCTCTCGTGAGTCGTTAGTGGCCAGTATTACCTTCTTAAGAACTAAGTCTCTAGATAAGAAGGAGTGAGATTTTACCCTCGAGTTGTAATATTTGGTCATAAAGTGCTTGTACTCCTCATTCCTGACCATGGCCATCTCTCTGTCCTCCCTATCAAATTGAGGTTGACGTAGAGACCTTCTTCATTGGTGTTGGGATCATGGAGTTGTACCCTCAATGAGTGTACCCCAATCTCAATGGGTATAACTGCTTTAGTGCCAAAAGCGAGGGAGAAAAGAGTCTCAGCATGGGTCTCCTGGGTGTTGTCCGATATGCCTACAACACCCTTGAGAGTTCTTCTACCCATAGTCCTCGGGCGTTCTCCTGCCTGGATTTTAGATTGCACAATATGGTTCTTACAATGACCTTAGCTTGTTCGTTTGCTTGGGGATGGGCTAGATTAAAGTGGGGTTATTTGATCTAGAACTAGATGGAAAAAGTATTGAAGCATTTATTGTTGAATTGTTTGGTGTTGTCGTTCACTATGGCATAGGACACTCCAAATTGGCACACCATGTTCTACCAGATGAAGTCATTTACTTTTCTTATCTTTTATCTAATAAATTTTGAGGATGCACAAAAGTGAGTGTATGCAAAATCAATCAAGGATGAAGTAAAAACGGCTCAACACAAGCAAACAAAAAGATTAGGTTGTTTAGTCTGAGTGATCTACTCCACTAAGAATGGTGATGGCAGCTGGAGAATCTTATTACTTCAGAGGTATAGTGTGTGGAGATGTGTGTGATGTCTCCCATGTGTAGGCGGGTCTTGCNTCTAATAAATTTTGAGGATGCACAAAAGTGAGTGTATGCAAAATCAATCAAGGATGAAGTAAAAACAGCTCAACACAAGCAAACAAAAAGATTAGGTTGTTTAGTCTAAGTGATCTACTCCACTAAGAATGGTGATGGCGGCTGGAGAATCTTATTACTTGAGAGGTATAGTGTGTGGAGATATGTGTGATGTCTCCCATGTGTAGGCGGGTCTTACAATTTATAGGCAAGTGAAGTTGGCCCCGAGGGTCTCTGGCGGAGGCACCATCCCCATAGCAAGGAGCGTGGTGATTTTGTGAAGCTTGCCCTATCCTCGTAATAAGTGAGGTGATAACTGGGTGATTCCTTGAAGCTTGCCCTACCTCATAACGAGTGAGGTGATATTGCGAGACTAGTGATGTGGTCCTGATGACTGCATCCCTATGGATTCTCTCCTCTGGGATGGAAACTCCCACGTGCGTTGGTGACGGATTGGGTTTCTCAAGAAGGTGGGCTTTGGCCCAACTAAAATTGTAACTGGGCCTTTGTTGGTCCGCATCTGTGGTCTGGGCCTGGTCTATAATTATGGGCCAAATCTATAATTCTATGCCTAGTTTGGTCCAGGCCCGTCAAGTTTCATCCGGACAGAATAAAAAAACGGTGATATCTATGTCGAATGACAAAAGAGCAAGGACGTAAAGACATCATGTGCGAAAGGNTTCTCAAGAAGGTGGGCTTTGGCCCAACTAAAATTGTAACTGGGCCTTTGTTGGTCTGCATCTGTGGTCTGGGCCTGGTCTATAATTATGGGCCAGATCTATAATTCTATGCCTAGTTTGGTCCAGGCCCGTCAAGTTTCATCCGGACAGAATAGAAAAACGGTGATATCTATGTCGAATGACAAAAGAGCAAGGACGTAAAGACATCATGTGCGAAATGGCCATCACACCCATCTGAAAATAAAATAATTGGTCGAAACAAACTAAAAGAGAAGGGTACAAACCAGAAGGGGCCTATCAATGGGAATAGTTATAGTACTCAACTCAATGCTATCATAGATACCAATGCGACAACATTTGTCTTCCTTCACCCTCTTCACTCGATTTACCTAGGAATTCCATTGGGATGTGGGGGATAGCCAAGTATGAACAGGTGTGTGCATGCTACAGTTGGACTAAAAGAATAATTCATGCGACCAAAAGGAAGAAATTAATTGAGACCTGGGTAGTATTTTCAAACCACAGAAAGGGAGCATGCCATGAATGTTGGTCCTAGACCAACACCTTGAGGAGTTTAATCGGTATGTTCTATAAAGGTGAAGGAATTTGTATCACCTTAATGAGAACCTATTGCTTCAAAATCTGCTAGGATTGACATTAATGGCTCAATCGATAGACAATTTTCAAGCGATTATTTAGAATGGGTTCAAATGCCTTGTTTCTGAACTTTCCTTGGATGAAAAACAATGAAATGTCGCATTGTGCAAAGACAAAATGGAATAAAAGAGAACTAATAAAAGAGGATTCTTTTATTAATTCAATAGAAGGGGCTTCGGTTACAAAAGAATGAATAAAACAATCTTAATTACAGCACTAACTGCTACTAAAACTGGTCTAAAAACTACTACTAATAATGCCCAAATTGTAGGTTTTTTTTTGGGGGGGGGGGGTTCGAATGTGTTCATATTCTTCACTAAATGCCATTTTTATAGCCATTATCTTTGATTGTTTTGCTTTTGTTGACTGTTACTGACTGGTAATTCCCAGTTGGTTACTTCTTCCTTTTCAAATATGGTTGTGGCTGATCATCTCACGTCTTTCTTTAAATTTTACCACGTGGTACTTCCTCAGTGCAACTGGGATGGTAGGTGTTAATACATTGAATATTCTTAGGATTTTATATTTTTTGTCCAAACAATGCCCCCCTTCATTTAATCAGCTTAATCAATAACCTGAATAAATGAACAATCACGACCGTTGCTTCTACAAACACCTATTTAAGGAATTGGAGGTTGTACTTTTCATTTAACTTTTTTTCGTTGCTTCATTGCTTTCTATCTTTGTTAGCATCTAGCAATTCTTCTCTTCCATATTCAAAATGGCTTCAAATAAACAAACCATTCCATCTTCATTTGACATTCCTTTCTCCCCCAAATTTTGTACTAAAATCAAACAAATGGCTCGTGACTTAGTAGACCACAAGATTTTGATTCTCATCCCTAATTCCAATGGAAATCTTGCTCTTGGCCCTTGTTTCAAATCATATGTCTACGATGGTTGCTCTGACTTCTATCTTATTCATGAGGGAGAAACCCTAATGCTGAACTAAACACAACTCTTATGAAAATTTTGGAACCATGGAACCAACCCTATTCACTCATGGTTAAATCCTGATCAGCAATGGGTTGATTGTGTTGATAGGTTTGAACCTCAATTCTCTTTCCAATGGAGGCACTTAGGTATCTTAGAGATGATTAAGCTCTCCACTTGTGAAATGCACATGAATTGGTGTCCCCACATCTTTTTTGTCTCAATCATGTAATGTCATGTTTCTTCATATTGGCATGATGTCTCCAACAATTCTTGACATCGTTCATCTAATGGGACTTTTATCGACGAATATGGAGGTAAATGCTTGTATCTCTACTAATACCGATCATTCCTTCATTAATCTCCCTTCGAATATAGGACGTAATGATCTAATTAACCGCATTTTTGCTTCCAAATCTCCTAAACCCTCATTCGACATTTCTTCTTCATTGGCTTTGTCGATTAGTCTTTTGTGTTCCTGGTTTAAGGTAACCAAAGAATACCTTGGAATGGCTATTCATTTGGCCAACAAAAAGAAGCTTGTCTTGGCCACCTTTGCTCTTTGAGCATTTTATAAAGGCCTTTTCAATTGTACAAAAAATAGAATCNTTCGAATGTGTTCATATTCTTCACTAAATGCCCTTTTTATAGCCATTATCTTTGATAGTTTTGCTTTTGTTGACTGTTACTGACTGGTAATTCCCAGTTGGTTACTTCTTCCTTTTCAAAAANATATTCTTCACTAAATGCCCTTTTTATAGCCATTATCTTTGATAGTTTTGCTTTTGTTGACTGTTACTGACTGGTAATTCCCAGTTGGTTACTTCTTCCTTTTCAAAAATGGTTGTGGCTGATCATCTCACGTCTTTCTTTAAATTTTACCACGTGGTACTTCCTCAGTGCAACTGGGATGGTAGGTGTTAATACATTGAATATTCTTAGGATTTTATATTTTTTGTCCAAACAATGCCCCCCTTCATTTAATCAGCTTAATCAATAACCCGAATAAATGAACAATCACGACCGTTGCTTCTACAAACACCTATTTAAGGAATTGGAGGTTGTACTATTCATTTAACTTTTTTTCGTTGCTTCATTGCTTTCTATCTTCCTTAGCATCTAGCAATTCTTCTCTTCCATATTCAAAATGGCTTCAAATAAACAAACCATTCCATCTTCATTTGACATTCCTTTCTCCCCCAAATTTTGTACTAAAATCAAACAAATGGCTCGTGACTTAGTAGACCACAAGATTTTGATTCTCATCCCTAATTCCAATGGAAATCTTGCTCTTGGCCCTTGTTTCAAATCATATGTCTACGATGGTTGCTCTGACTTCTATCTTATTCATGAGGGAGAAACCCTAATGCTGAACTAAACACAACTCTTATGAAAATTTTGGAACCATGGAACCAACCCTATTCACTCATGGTTAAATCCTGATCAGCAATGGGTTGATTGTGTTGATAGGTTTGAACCTCAATTCTCTTTTCAATGGAGGCACTTAGGTATCTTAGAGATGATTAAGCTCTCCACTTGTGAAATGCACATGAATTGGTGTCCCCACATCTTTTTTGTCTCAATCATGTAATGTCATGTTTCTTCATATTGGCATGATGTCTCCAACAATTCTTGACATCGTTCATCTAATGGGACTTTTATCGACGAATATGGAGGTAAATGCTTGTATCTCTACTAATACCGATCATTCCTTCATTAATCTCCCTTCGAATATAGGACGTAATGATCTAATTAACCGCATTTTTGCTTCCAAATCTCCTAAACCCTCATTCGACATTTCTTCTTCATTGGCTTTGTCGATTAGTCTTTTGTGTTTCTGGTTTAAGGTAACCAAAGAATACCTTGGAATGGCTATTCATTTGGCCAACAAAAAGAAGCTTGTCTTGGCCGCCTTTGCTCTTTGAGCATTTTATAAAGGCCTTTTCAATTGTACAAAAAATAGAATCACTGTTAGTTGTAGAGGCCCATTTTTGAATTTTTTAGGCTTGGCTTTATGCTTATTTTCCTGAAATTTGACCTATTGATTCTTCACCTAATCTCAAGTGTCAACCTTGAAACTATGCACATCAATTCTTAACATCTTCAGCCCTATTTCTAGAGAATATTTTTTATCTTTATTTCAAAGCTTTCTTCAATCATAACAAAGATAGACATAGTTCTTTGTATACTCCTTTTTCTAGACTTCTCTATTCTTCTTCTTTCACAGAGTTTTTTTTTGTTGATCCAGACACTGCCTCTAAAGAAATTATAGTGTATCTTTTGGAGTAGTATTTTGCTACCTCGTTATCTCCATGTAGACATTTATATCTGTCTCTAAATTTTCTAGTCATAGCTATGAAAGTTACAACCCTAGTTGGCTTGCCAGACAATTCAGCCTGGCCCAAAACATTCCTTTCTCCTACATGAATCCTTCCACCAACGAGCCTACAAGTGAGGGGGCAAAAATAAAGTTAGATGCCCTAGTCCACCAGATTTCTTAGGCTTTTGTTAATTTGCTAGAATCCTTTCACTTTTCTCATTTTTCCTCCAATCCATCACAATTTTCCTTCCATTTAGAATGTTAGCATAATATCTCAGCCTTAATTTTCTATTACTCCATAGATGAGTATCTGTCTAGGTTGTGTTTTGACGATTTATAAACAAATGAGACACCTTCAAGTAGAAAGATAAACAAGTTGAAGCACTTGTTATTGTCCGTTCTCCTCCTATCAATTCAAGCAAGGATAAAAAACTAATTTAATTGAGGAGCCAAAGAAGAAAAAACAAAGAGGTTCTACTCTAAAACTGATGCAGTCTACCATTGATGCCCATGATGCTACTACTCATTCTTAAAAAATGGTCAAATCCTCTTGGGCAACTACTGATGTGCCAATAGTACTTGCCATCGATGAGCAGGAGACTGAAGAAACTCCTCTCCTTCATAAGAAAACAAATGCTCCTCTTTCTTTAAATAAACTAGAAGAAGTGACTCTTGTGGAGAAACCTCCATTGCCACTGATGTTTGATTCCTTTTTAAAAGCATCCCCACAGTCAAACAATCTAGCAAATAGTTTTTNTTGTTAATTTGCTAGAATCCTTTCACTTTTCTCATTTTTCCTCCAATCCATCACAGTTTTCCTTCCATTTAGAATGTTAGCATAATATCTCAGCCTTAATTTTCTATTACTCCATAGATGAGTATGTGTCTAGGTTGTGTTTTGACGACTTATAAACAAATGAGACACCTTCAAGTAGAAAGATAAACAAGTTGAAGCACTTGTTATTGTCCGTTCTCCTCCTATCAATTCAAGCAAGGATAAAAAACTAATTTAATTGAGGAGCCAAAGAAGAAAAAACAAAGAGGTTCTACTCTAAAACTGATGCAGTCTACCATTGATGCCCATGATGCTACTACTCATTCTTAAAAAATGATCAAATCCTCTTGGGCAACTACTGATGTGCCAATAGTACTTGCCATCGATGAGCAGGAGACTGAAGAAACTCCTCTCCTTCATAAGAAAACAAATGCTCCTCTTTCTTTAAATAAACTAGAAGAAGTGACTCTTGTGGAGAAACCTCCATTGCCACTGATGTTTGATTCCTTTTTAAAAGCATCCCCACAGTCAAACAATCTAGCAAATAGTTTTTAATATCAATCACTCTTANGTTGTGGAGAAACCTCCATTGCCACTAACGTTTGATTCCTTTTTAAAAGCATCCCCACAGTCAAACAATCTAGCAAATAGTTTTTAATATCAATCACTCTTATTTGAGAAAATATACAAGAAACTAATTAGAGCATAGTAACTATGAACATTCCTCCTCAACTCCTTCAGAGCAAGAGGATGATATTGTTCTAGAGAATCAAGAAGATACCACAATGGCAGCCATAGTAGTTGTCATTCTTTTAATTCATTACATGACTTTTCTGTCTCTTGAAGGTCACTCTGCATCTCCTCTGCAGGATCTTCCAACTGAAACAATCTCTATTCCTAAGGAGGCTACTCATGAGGATTCCACTATTCCACTTCCCGTCAATAGACCTCTTGTCAATCCTGATGGCCAGACAAATCAACGTCTTTTCCATCCATGTCTTCCGTGAATTAGGTAACTTTCTTCTACTTNCAGGTAACCTTCTTCTACTTCAATTGTTTGTGTCATTCTTTTGCTCTTCATAATCACTTTTCTTTTTTTCTTTTGTAGTTAATGCCAAAATCTTCATCTCACAAACATTTTAATTTTAAATTTTGATATTGAGACTATTTATCATAAGGCAGATGAATTTGTAAAAACAGTCTACTCTGTGTCTTCTGCCAGTATATTCATCCCATTGAAAGATCTTTAAAACAAGAGTTCTCACATTTCTTCAAATTGGTTGAACTTCCCTTTGATCAGTTTATCCAAGATGACCCTTCTTTTGTGGTCTCCTGTATAGCTAGGATCTCTAGTTTCTCCTTTACTTATTTCGCAAATCAACAACAACATTAAGTGGCATACATGAGTACTCTTCTTTAAACGAAGATCTCACAAGCTCACCACTTTCAAGATGAAGTCAATATCAATATGAGCTTCATTGATTTTGTGAAGAACTTTGCCCTCAATTTATCTTGAATAAAGAAAGTGAGGACAAGTCAAGACAAGGATACATTATTTTGTTACAGGAAGAATTAAGGCTCAATGAAAGATTGTTGAAGGTCAATGATGATAAAACTAGTATCAGACAAGAAAGGGAGACTTTACCTTTGAAGACTAAAGAGCTGCTAGCCAATCACCAATATGGAAGTGGCAAGTTGTTAGATACAAAAAAATTTTTGAACCATGCTCAACAGCAACTGAGGTTGTTGTCAAATGAATGGCACACCTTGAAAATGTATTTCCCTTCACCTTAGTATCATAAGAGAACAAACAATTCTCGTGGCCCAGTTAATTTTGTACATATGTAATTCTGGTCATTTGGTCTTTTAATCTATTATATATATATCACAAACTAGAATAAGAAATTCTATTTTTTGATTATCTAGAAACCCATCACCCAAAAGTAAAAGTAGTAACAAAACATAAGTGAAAAACTCTTGATAATTCCACAAAATCATCTAGTCATCCCCCAGTGGAAACTATATTAGTTAATCATCTGGATTCAGAAATTAGAGCTTCACCTTTTAAAAAACCTACTAATGAATCTGATAAAAAAGATGATTGAACAAAATAATTTCACTAACCAAAGCTTAATCACTATAGGAAAACAGCTTGATAAAATTGAAATTAAAATCGATGAAATCAAGCCATCTTTTAGTAAAAAATTAGAGAAACCTCTAATTAACCTACTTGAAGACAGGACCAGTCTAGAATTAAGAGATAAGCAAACAATCCAAAAGATTGAAGAACTAAGCTCTAAACAAGAATCCAAATCTGGACCATCTCAAGTAACAGTTATCAACCAAATTTCTGACAATTCAGAACCCAGTAGCTCAGAAAGCTCACCCGATTCTGAAATTGAAAAATTAGAAGAACAGTTTGGTAACCAACAAATTAACAAATTAACTTTTTCAAAAGTTAATCCAACCAGTATTAGTAAAAATTGGTACCCCAGACCAATACCTCCAGATCTTCAATTTGAAGAAAAAAATATTAGTAACCAATTTTCTATTCAATCCAATAAACTCTATGAATGGAACATAGATGGATTAAGTGAACAAAAAATTCTTAACAAAGTTAGTCACCTTTCCATGGTAGCTAATAGTTATGTCTCAAATCTTGACCTTTCTGAACTAGAACTAGTTGATATGATCACCTCTAGATTCACAAGAGTGTTAAGTAATTGGTGGACTAATTATCTTACCCAAGAATCAAGATAACAGATCAAATATGTTGTTGTTCTTGATGATGAAGGTATACTAGTTTTTGATGAAAGAATTGGTAAAGCAAAAAATGATGGGATTAACACTCTCATCTTCACAATAATCAAATATTTTGTTGGCACACCCAGTATATTGAAACTAGGATCCATGACCAGCTCAGTAACCTTAGGTGCCCAACACTTAGTGATTTCAGATGGTATAAAAATATAATCATCTCTAGAGTTATGCTAAGGCCGGACTGTAATAAATCTTTCTGGAAAGAAAATTTTGTCAATGGCCTACCTAATCTATTTGCTCATAAGATTAGGGAAGCACTTAGTAAAGAAACTGGAATGATCGAGTATGATTCATTAACCTTTAGTAATCTGGTTAGTACCGTCCAAAAAGAGGGTATGCGGATGTGTATTGACATGAAAATTAGTAAACAATTAAAAGATGAAAAGAAAAAAGCTAAATACGAAATGGGTGATTTCTGTGAACAATATGGTCTCCGATTAGTAGCACCATCTCGCCGAAAACCCAGAACACACAAGCTTTATACCCATAGTAAAAGTCACTACAAACGTAGTACAAAGACTTTTAGTAAACCAACTTACTATCAGAAGTCTAGTAAAAAACCCAGAAAAACTTGTAAGTATAAAACTTATAAGAAAAAACCCGGGGACAAAGATAGTAAAAAAGATAAAGATGTCAAATGTTACAACTATGGCAAGAAAGGCCATATCAACCCAGACTGTCCAGTTAAAAAACAAGTTAAAAGAATGAACCTAACCCAAAAAGATGAAAAAGAAATTTTCAACATTTTTAGGTTAAACAATCTTACCCATAGTGAAGAAAGTTCAGATTACTCAAGCAGTTCTGAAAGTTATTCAAATTATCAGTCAGCCTCTAGTAACCCTAGTGAACCTAAAATCAAAATAGGTTGCAAAGATAGTTGTTGCAAAACAGTTAGGGTTATCACCAAACAAAATGAGGAAGAACATATCCTCATCAAGTTAATTAATAAAATTGAAAACCTTGAATTAAAGGTCAAATATATCAAGAAATTAAAAGATTTGTTTGCCAAAGCAGACACAAAAAACTTTAATCCTGAAAAATAGCCACTAGTTGAATAACAATCTGAGACAGAATCTCAAGATAGAACAAAATTACAAGGGATACCCATAACCTCCACCTCCCTAGTGGATCCTTTGGGTGTAACGAACCTGCCATCTCACGATGGATGTTCCCAGGCTAATGATGATCATAGGATCAATCTAGTTAATAAAATTAATTTCCAAAAATGGCATTCTAAAGTAAAAATCATCATAAATAATGATTTTGAATTAGAAACTATTGTCTTAACTGATACTGGTGTAGATGTAGACTACATCCAGGAAGGTATTATCCCAACTAAAAAAACCAGTGAAAGACTTAGTTCAGCAAATGGTAGTAAAATGAATGTTTAGTACAAACTACCAAGTGTGCATATCTGTTAAGATAATGTATGCTTCAAAACATCCTTTATCTTAGTAAAAGATTTGACTGATGATGTTATCCTTGGTTTACCCTTTGTATACTTTTTGTATCCTTTTACAATAGATACAAATAGTGTAATCACAAAATCACTTGGTCAATCAGTAACTTATAAATTTGTAACCAAACCAAAAGTTAAAAAATTAAGAAAACTTAAAGATCATTCAATCTCTAAGTATCTTAATTTGATTAACCAAAAAACTAAGCAAGTGAAATTTCTCAAAGAAGAAATAAATCACAAAAGAATTCAAGAATAGTTAACCAATCCAATCTTAATTTAAAGGATTAACCAATTTAAAGAAAAACTTGAAGCTGAAGTATGTTCTAACCTTCCTACAGTTTTCTGGCATAGGAAGAAACATATGGTAAAGCTTCCTTACATTAAAGGATTTAAGGAACAAAATATTCCTACTAAATCCAGACCCATCCAAATGAGCCATGAAATAATGGAAATCTGCAAAAAAGAGATTTCTGAATTACTCAAAAATAGTATCATTAGGAAGAGTAAATCTCCTTGGTCATGCCCAGCTTTCTATGTCATAAAAAATGCAGAATTAGAAAGAGGCTTACCAAGACTAGTAATAAATTATAAACCTTTAAATTATGTATTGGAATGGATCAGGTACCTAATTCCAAACAAACAGGATTTAATTAAAAGACTTAGTAACTCAGTAATCTTTTCAAAATTTGATTCGAAAAGTGGTTACTAGCAAATTCAAATCTATCCAGAAGATAGATATAAAACTACATTCACAACTTCCTTTGGTCATTACGAATGGAATGTAATGCCCTTTGGATTGAAAAATGCACCCAGTGAATTTCAAAACATAATGAATGAAAATTTCTATAGAAGAACATTGGAAACATCTCCATGCATTTTTAGAGATTGTCAAACACAATGGTCTTGTCATCTCTGCTAATAAAATCAAGTTATTTCAAACCGCTGTCAGGTTTCTTGGATACAATATCCACCAGTCAACTATCATTCCCAACATTCGTTCTATCTAATTTGCAGATAAGTTCCCTAATGAGATAACCGATAAAACTCAGTTGCAAAGGTTCTTAGGATCCTTAAACTATGTTTCTGATTTCTACCAGGATCTCAGAAAAATAGTCAAACCTCTGTATGACAGACTTAAAGAAAATCCTTCTCCTTAGACATCTGTTCATACATCCATAGTTCAACAAGTGAAGCAGCTTATCAAAACTTTGCGTTGCCTTGGTATTACTTCAGTTGATTCCTTCAAAATCATCCAAACTGATGCCTCCAACATGGGTTACGGTGGTATCCTACTCCAAAAACTTACTCCGGAATCCCTAGAGCAAATTGTTCGTTTCCACTCTTGTATCTGGAATAAAGCACAAGCAAATTATAGTACTATTAAAAAAGAAATTTTAGCTATTGTCTTGTGTATCTCTAAATTCCAAGATGATATACTAAACCAAAAATTTTTAGTCAAAGTTGATTGCAAATCAGCAAAATAAGTTTTGCAAAAAGATGTACAAAAGATTGCTAGTAAGCAATTTTTTGCCATATGACAATCTATTTTAAGTATTTTCGGTTTTGACATCGAATATATTAAAGGCAGTAATAATTGCATCCCTGATTTTCTAACCTGTGAATTTTCACATGAACCTCATGGCGGACAGGAAAAATAGTAAACCTAATACCTCTTCCAAAGCCGGGAGGGATACTGGAAAACAATTAGCCTTACCTAGCCCAAATCCTAAACCAAGTCAATTGTCTAGCCCGTCAACTGCAATTGTCATAGCCAACCGTTACCAACCTCTTAGTAACACAGTAAAACCAATGGCCCAGTCCACCTTAGTAAACCCTAGTACATTTCTCCAAATGGCCCAACCAGTTCATCTAGCCCAAATATGGTCCAACCCATATCCTTAGCTAGACTTAGTTAACTAATTAACCTATATCAGCGATATAAGTCCCAACCTAGTTACAAAAAGATGGATTATATAGACAAGCCTCCGGCCCACTACATATTCCATATTGAACCAGCCCATGGTCACCTCAATGACCTAATTGACCTAGTCAACGCCTATCTTGAGCCGGGATGGACTTTTGTCCCACATGACCCTAAAAAGACTTTCCAGTTTTATAAGGATATCCTTTTCTTTACTAAGTCCTTTTTTATCAAAGAAATTCTGGACAATAAAGATCTTAGTAAAATTATTTACCATTCTTTATATATATTAAATATTATGTCTTTAACATAGTGGGGATCTCACCCTTCTTTGCTCAGAGATCTACCTTTCCATAGTAAGAAGTTTAGCTACTATGACTATCAAGAGTCATGGTATAAACTTATCCTCTATCAGGATGCGTCTTTGAGTCATTCCTGATTTATCCAGTTTAGCAAGGATTTCAAAACTCAGCTTCCTTGTTGGTTTTCACAGTGGTGGCAGATTCACGACCCCATGCTTGAAATCCTTCCACTTGATCTCCAGGATCAAGTGACCTATTTCTCATCCACTTACAAATCTAGTAAACATGAGTCTAGTTTTTTGAGTCTTTTAATTTTCATGAAAAAAAAAAAATTAAAGTCCCATGGATATGTAATTGGAAATGGGATATTGCAGCAAGATATGTTATCCGACAGTTTTGCGTGAAATTGTGGCCCAAATACCAGCATGAGGGCATTATCCAACAGGTACAACAGGAGTTTCCAGTAAAGGTTCCTACTCCAGTCATGGTTCCAAGAACAACTAGTCAAGCTCCAACAACTCCAGTCAAACAGGCTATGCTGTCTCTCAGGATTTCTACCCCTGCAGAATTCTCAGCACAGCCACCCATAAAGCAGAAACAATCCTCCTCCAAGGATTCCAGTAAGCAATCCAAGAAAAAGTCCTATGCGCTCATTAAGTTAGCACAGAAGCTTCTTCAACAAGCAACTAGTGAAAGCAGTTCATTTTCTTCATCTCAGGCCTTAGTCACCCCATCCTTGGATCCATTTCAAGATAGTCAGGATCCATTTGCAGGATGTGATGGCTTAGCCGACATCACTACCCCATCATTTTTATCCTTACATGTGATAGCTTCACTC
Organism: Ilex paraguariensis; assembly: GCA_963454935.2. Lineage (NCBI taxonomy): Eukaryota > Viridiplantae > Streptophyta > Magnoliopsida > Aquifoliales > Aquifoliaceae > Ilex > Ilex paraguariensis. The sequence continues at coordinate 92,381 of CAUOFW020008680.1, forward strand.
ACTACTCTTGAAATAGGGAAAAGTTGTTTGTCTCTTGTAATGATATTATATCATATAGAAAAGTCAGGCTCTTTCTTCAGAAAAGCAGTCGCCCATCCGCATCTAATTTGCTTTCCCACCAAAAGTAGATTTTTCAGCCAGCAGTAGGGGTCCACACCCTGCATTAGTCAAAAGTTACTTAAGTAAAAGATTTTTCACTCTTACTTTTCCACCAAAAGTTAAGTGAAAAGCATTTTACCTAAGTAAAAGCAGCAAAGGGTAATCATGCCAAGATTCCCTTCGAAGGCTTCCTCCTCCTATATAAGGACTTCAGTCTTCACCAGCAAAGGGAAGTGTTTTTCACACAACACTACAAGCTAGTATACACTATCCTTCCCTTATATTGTAATCTGTTCTTCATAATAATGCAAATGAAGATGCAGAACTTATCCTTAGTCAGTTATTTCCACTAGCATAGCCTAGTGTTGTAAGTATTCTATTTCTGTTATTGTAATTTCTTTATTTTGTTAATACAGAGAAATTTTAAGTAAACTCCTTTATAATTCATCACCACTCTTTATATCTACAGCTTGTGATTCTCCTCATGTCCTTCATTATTCTATACTTGTTTATATTTTGGTATATATATATATATATTAGCACCTAAGAAATTTTTTTGATTTTCTATTTTATCCCTAATGATTGTCCACCTACATACTTTCACCTAATTTTTATTTTTTACTCTTATTTGGCTTTCAACTTGTTTTAAACCCTTTTATAAGAAATTCTAAATTGTTTTGAACTCATTTATTAGTAGTACAATTACATGCAATTTTCTATGTATATATGAAGAAGTAAGGTCTTATATATGCTAAATTATTATATAGATGTAGTTACCAAATTAAATTTTATGGTCAAATATATTATATATTTTATTTTATGGTACTTAATAATATAATAATATTATAAAAAATCTAATCAATCTATTTAAAAAAAATTTAATACTTTTTAAAATATAATTAGATGTGTAAATACTTAAAGGGATGAGAGAGATACCTAAATAAATAACATAATAGGTACTAAAAGGCTTATAGAATAAATTAATAATAATTAAAACATGAATTAATTATTTGGCACTTAATTTATTATTTAATTTAATTACATATATAATTCACGTTTTCTATAAAGAAAATTATTATTTAAATTTATTTATGTATAACGCACGTCATGCATTGCTAATCAATACAAAAGAACCTTTCTTTTACTTATTCGCCCTTGACTTTTGTTATTATTTACTCTTGGATCATATTATCATTCGATAGTGGTTTTTATTAAGGGGTATCGACTCTAACCCGTTGATAAGAATCTGACACAAACCCAACACAAAAGATTAGAAAATTGACACAATTATTAAATACACATAATAAATAGTTTAGACCAATGTTTAATACTCAAAACACACTAAATTAATTTATTTTTCATGGGTCTTGACACAAACACATCACGAATAACAGTGACACAACATGAATAACATAACATGTGGGTCACACGAATACGACACATTTGACACCCCTAGTTTTTATACATTAATCACTTTCTCCTTTTTCTTTTTTTATAAATGTGTCATTCTTCTTCTGAAGATTGCAACTAAAAAACCCTACTTTGCAATACTTTGCCATATGTGTCTTCCTTAATAACAACAGTTGGATGGTCTACTAGGAAATTAGCCAAAACTTGGCCTTTTTATTGCATTTTGTAGCACATCATAGAAATAATATTTTGTTAACGCAAGAATTTATTTTCCCCATTCTTCCTCTTAATAGGGGTCTTGTAAACATATATTTAACTACATTAGTTTGAGCAATAATGCAAACATTAAATGAAATTAAATAATGCCTTAATTTTATTGCTAAAAAGTACAATGTCAAACAAAGCTTTTTTATTGAAGAGTAATTACATTCATTATTGCTCAATTTTCTACTCAAATAATAGATTGTTTGTTTATGACCTTGGTCATTATCTTGTGCAAATAAGCTACCAATAGACTTCTCTCCTATTGAAATATACAACTTCAATGGCTTGCCTTCATTTGGTGGCATCAATATTGGAGGCTTTATCAAGTATTAATTGATCTCTTCAAAAGCCTTATGGTGTACAACCTCCCATTTGAAATCCACCTCCAACTTTAGTTTCAGCAAAGGTGAAAAAGCCAATGCTTTTTCTACTAGGATGGATATAAACCTTCTTATGAAATTCACTTGGCTTAAGAATCTTTGCAATTCTTTCTTATTTGATAGGGGCTTAGGCCTCTATAATCTTATGGACATCTTACTTTGTTTTTATCCACCTTAATACCTCTTTAGTGGACTAAAAAATTCCAAGAAATTATCAGCAAAAACTCTATTTGAAAATTTTAAAAGATTCATTTTTAATTTGTGCATTCTCATTCTTTGGAAAGCCTTCCTAAGATTTTCCAAATGCAACTCTGGGTCATCAGATTTGACAACCACATTATCTATGTAAACTTCCATCAATTTTCCAATCATGTCATGGAAAATTAGGTTCATTGCCCTTTGGTAGCCGACCCCTACATTTTAAGGTCCGATGGCATTACCACCTGCTCATAGGTACCTAGTGCACCTAGGCATCTAACGGCAATCTTATGAACAACTTACACTACTATAAAAAATTGATTATAGCTGGCATGTCCATCCATAAAGGTTAAAATATCATTTCTAGCAGCAAAATCAATCAAAAAAATCTGTTACAGGCATTGGATACTCATCTTTAGGAGTTGCAGTATTTAGATTTCTAAATCTATGCATACCCTAATTTTCCTAGTCTGTTTAGTTACTAGAACAATATTAGATAGTCATTCAGCATCCTTATGAAGCCTACTTTCAACAATCTTTCAATATCCTTTTTGACTAGAAGTGTAACTTCAATGGTCATGCTTCTATGTGGTTGTTTATGAGGATGGAAGCTTTCTATGCTCCACCAATGATCTATCTAAGCTAGACATTTCTTCCTAACTCCATGTAAAGTAGTCATTGAATTCCCTTAGCAATTCAATCAACCTCTGCTTGAAGTATGCTCCAAGTTTTGCACTAATATAGATAAGGCTTCTGTCAGTTTCATCCCCCAAATTAACTTCCTTCAGATGATCATCTAGCTTCACAAGTGCAGACTGAAGATTTTCTACACCTCTATTTTTGCTTATGTTTTCTGAGCCACTTTCTAGTACACATTTAACCCAATTGATAGAGGCATCATTGAATGTGTTCACTCTTTCCTCCAAGGTATATGCAAATAACCTTGTCAGTGTGGCTTTAATGACAACCAACTTACCATTCCAAAACCTCTTGCAGATTCTATCCATCAGTTTATTTGAATTCTTTGCTTTCAAACCTTGGCTGTAAGAAGCCAAGCCTGGCCATGTCATGCCAAATCTGATGTAGACTCCCTTCAACATATTTGTTGAATTGGCTTTTACAGTTGCTTTTGTCACACCCCATCCCAGAAAAGAGATAGGGTGTGGGTAACCCTAACTTGTTAATCCTTTAATCAAAATTTAAATCCGAGTAATTTAACATGTGCAATAATAATCAAATCCCGCAACTTTCATTAGGAACCTGATATAAACATATAACACATCATAGTGTTAGAAATGTAACTAGGGCACCATACCCTTAAAAACAAACATCTATTTTGGGGGGGGGGTGAGCAAATGCTCAGTGAATATATTCGAGACATATAGAAAAAAAACACATAAGCACGGTACAATTATAAACAAATATCACATATTAAAAGTGAAAACTAATATCTGACTATCCAATACTATTTGGAAGTCTCAGCAATAATTAACGACTACTTGTTTTCGCTCAGGAGTCTAGACCAATAAGATCAATCATTATGTAGCTATCATCAGTAATGTGATGTAGCTTGTCTACAGTGCTAACCCTAAGCAATAATTCATAACAATAAACACTCTATAGAATTTAAAGCATGCTCATACTAATCTCAAGCACACACAAAAAATACACCCACCTTAGGTCCAACTGTAGCACAAACTCAAAATATATAAATTTTTAGGAAAATACCTTACCAAAAACAGTCACTTTCTTCCAATTCTTCAATAAGTCTTGCTCCAAATTAAAGAAACCAAATACAAGGGTTTTGTTCTTCGCTGATACCACATTAGCAATCTTCACCTGAGAACTTCTTCCTTTCTCGCTTCAAGCTTCTAAATTCCCTTCTCTTTCCACTCCTTTCCCCTTCTATTTGCTGAATTTCTTTGGTTTTAATTAGAAACATATCCAACTATTCAAGGTTTAATTTTCACGATTTAACTCCACGCAAATATTAACAAATTACACTTTGACTCACCACATTTATGAAATACTATGTTATGAATCTTCGGGTCTCACACTCACCCTGGGTTTAACTCCAAACCAACAATTAATCCCCCTATAAAACTTTAGGTAGAACCGACGTCAATGTTGTTGTCTTGTACCTAAAACATGTCATCATATGATACATGATTATCATCCGCAATTGCATTTTGTTTATGTGTAACTATGCAGGAATGACTAAAAATGTTTGAGATAACACATTTCCAATTCCCCACCCAAATGGTATAATAAAAATGAGCACTTTAATTTCTATGTTCATGTTTAATTGATTAGCTTAACCAAATCCATAGATTCCCAATTAAGCTATCCAAATACCTAAAATTACAATATGGAAGAAATTCTACCTTAAAGTAGACTTCCAAAGCTATTTGGCAAAACAAGAAAACAAAGTAATGTTTGTACTGGTACCACTTGTACTAGTTCAATAGAACAATCTACACTTATATCGGTACAGTACAACCTCATTGTACCGCTTCATTCCTTGGAGGATATCATTGTGCCGATACAACTCCACTTTGTACCAGTACATTTCTGTCAGAAACCATCTTTTTCGTTCTATCTCCTTCAACCAATTTTTCCTTATAATTAACAACTCTTAAACACTTACCCATAAATTATAACTACTAATTATATGAGAATTATTAACTAACAAAAAACCTAATCACTATACCTCATAAACTGAAATCTAATCTATACCTACTGAGTTAAAATAATTAACTTACCTATGAAAGGTACCCTTTGATCCAAATCCTGAAGAAATCTAAAGTGTATAACCCAGCTAAGCTCTGCAGTATACTAGTTTAAGCACCCGACAAACCTACAACTTTGTTTGGAAGATCTTTTGCCGAAAAGCTATGATGAAGAAAACTAAAGGAAGTCTTCTCTTTTTTGTTCTACAAACTTCATGTATTACACTAACATACATATGTACATGTGATGCCCTTAAAACCTAGAGTCCTTTATTAACCTCCCGTTGATCATCCATCTACCCACAGAAGTACCCATGCATGCCACATAATTTGACACCACATCACCACACGACCATACCAAGGTCCAATATCCATCCATTTGTCCTTAACATTTCATCAATTACATTCTTTAAACAAAAAGGATCAAGAGGTGAAGACTCAGCAAGGTTACATTTCAAATTTCAATTTTTGTGAAGAGGTACTGGTTCCTCATGTACTTGGTACTGGTAACTAAGCCTTCTATTTGCCTGGTACCAATACCTGTAAACATGGTACCATTACCTGGGCCCTAGAAAGTGTGGTGCCGGTACTTGTGAACCTAGGTACCGATATATGAGCCCGTTACCAGTGGCGTACCAGTACTTGTGAACCTAGGTATAGGTACCCAAGCTCTTTGGATGCCAAGTACCTGGAGCCCAAATCAACACATTCATCTTGAAATTTCAATAAGCAATTTCATCAAAATTCAATTCATACAAGAATTGATTTTAACCACTATTATACCCATTTTTCACATTTCAACTACCATAGGTATGTGTCATACATGAGATTACATCTCTAACACCATACCCATTTCATATTTCAACCCTAGGTTAGAAATAAACCTAGTTAGGAAAGGAACCCTACCTCTTGAAGATTAATACATGCAGTAGAAGCTTCAAAATAACCTAAATCAAGCTTCAAACTTTGAGTTCCAAAAATTTGGATCCTAAGACTTCAGAAAAATTCATGATTTTTGGTACGTATACGTAGCTCTCGTCGCATAGAACAACTCTTGTTCTTGGCCAACATCAATTCGACAAATGGCTGGCCCTAGATCGCAAGGAGAAGGGCTTGAAGAACCCTTGTTTCTTTCACTTCTGTCCCTCTCTCTCTTTTTCAATAATTTGATGGTAATGGGGGAGAAAATCTGATTTTTCTTCCCTATTTTTACTCTCACATACTTGGCTCTCATTAAGCCACATGTTCAAACTTTTTTGATTTGATTTTGGCCCAAATCAATTAAATATTATTTTGTGTTGCGTTTGATATATTTTATATGAACTAAATTTAAATTATTTTTTATGTTTCTCAATTAAATCTCGATCGCGTTTATTTTAATCGCATGATGCCCAATCACATCGTAAAACGTAAAAAATTTGACAGTCTCGAAATTCAACAAAAATTAACTGGATAACTAGATTTTGTGAGACAAATCCAACATTGAGGTCCGTTTCGTTATTCGAGCTCTAGAAAATTTGGATTTCCAACCCATAATGCAATGTAAAATTACCATTTTGCCCTTCACAATAAAATTTTTAAATTTTTCTCAGTTTTACAATATGTACCGATACAAGGACATATATAGGCAAGAAGGAAGCTTGGAAAGATGGGTGCCCTAGTGACTTACCCAAAATCACCTTAAATACACTTAGGTTCCCTTTTTGTTTTCCCTAATTCACATACATAACACCAAATTTTCAATTACTTAGTAAATTATATCCAAACACATTTACATCACAAAATTCAACCCCTAGGGTTTATTATTTAAAATATTACCTGACACCCTATAATCCCAATAACTGTAATTTAGCCCCCTTAGTCACTATTATAAATTACACATTAGATCCTAACATTTTATAAAATGTTATGCAATGCATGTTCGGGTCTCACAGCTTTGCCCAGTTGAAGCCAAGTTCATATGATAGAACTGAGTTTCCACATTGTGTGCATCTACAAAGAATGAATTGGTATCAACCTAATGCAATTCTATTCCTTTTCTTCCTTCATCATTTCTATCTATCAGAAAAATTAATGCTTGATGTAGGATGATGGCACACAACCATTGTTGTGAATCCAATCTCTTCCTAGAAGAGACATTGAAGTTGGATGATGAATCCACCACAAAAAATGTTGTTAAAGTCCTACTATTGCCTACTTGGAATTGTATAGAAAATATTCCCCTTGCAGAAGATGACCCTCCAGCAAAGTTGTTGACTAATATGTCAGTGTGAAGTAGGTCTTCATCTCCTTTATTTAGCACTTTTAACATCATTGAAGGTAGGATGTTGACTACTAGGCCTTTGTCAATTAAAATTTTACTGACTAGTTGACCATCAATGTTGAATGTAACACCACTCTGTCTACCCCCAGGTTCCCTGTTCTATACTTGTAGACCTTTCATCAGGTATGTGTTCATTTACATTTCATGTGAAGACATGCACTGACTCAGTGTTGTCTTCCACTTCTCCTAGCAATTGATTTAGTTGCCCTGACTTAGTCTTAAATGTCTCAAGCAAAGCCACAATCATGTTACATGCTACATCATATCTAAGGATAGGTTTATGTCCTTAAAATTCAGGAGCTCCTCATCTGACAACATTTGTGTCATTTTCCATTTTTTCTTTGCCTTTTGTTGATGGATTTTCTGGCTTTTTTTTGGTTCTCCCTTAGACAAATCTAGAATTTGCTTAAATTCAGCAAATTTTTGGTCTAGAATGTCCTATTTTGTTTACACTTCCTTGATTTCCTTTTGTTGGTCCCTGATCCATGTGGGATTTTTCTTTTCTATCAATGGACTTGGTTTTGAATTGGCCTCAAGAGAAGTGGGATCTCGCCTACTCATCCAAGTTGAAAACTTCCTTTCCTCTCTCTTTTTCTGAGTCCTATAAGTGACTAGTACCATGTTCCATAAAGAAATTTCAGATGTTGTATATGCTGCAATTTTTAATCATGAACTTTAGGGAGATTTACTATTCTGAATCTAGCCATATGTTATGACTTCAAACCCCCATTTTCTTTTTTGGTTGTCTTTCCTAGTGTTCTTGTTTGTTTATTTTTTGCCATATACTTTCCTTGGCCATCGATGGTCTAGCAAAATGGTATATCATTTGTCCTTGGTAACTGGTACCTCTTGGAGTGCATTGATTCTCAAGGAAGTGATAAGGACCATGCCCATGTTGGTACCTTTCTTGGAGTTTGAAAATCCCTAGGTCTGCACCATCAAATATTTCTCATTGCTAGATCTAGACATCTCCTTCTCCTTTGGTGCTGAATTGAAGACCTTTATCTATAAACTCTCTCACCACATCATCTAGTGGTATAACAAATACCTTAGATATTTCTCTAGCACACTTAAAGCACATGAAAAAAGGCTCTTCCTACTTGGGACCAAGCTTGGATATTTCTCATCTTGGGAATAATTCTCTCATTGCCAACCACCAAATTGGCAATCTTCTTGTCCTCCTACAAATTAATAAACACCTTATTAATATTAACTTCTTTAGGGAAATGATAATTATCTACACCCATGACTTCTTCTTCTTTCAAAGCATATTTAAGCATTCCCTTTTAAATTAAATCATGCACACGATTTCTAAAAGTGATATACTTGGTTGAATGACTAAAATGAATTATGTCATTTTTAGTATTCTTTTTCTTTTCTATCTTTTTTTTGGTGGAATATTATATCCTTGAGTCAGGACAACAAACTTTTGGTTGATTAACACATTCAATAGAGCATCAGTCATTGATACATCAAAGGAGTACTGTTAATAGATTGAGGGTGCATTCTTCTTGAAAGGATGGCAAGATGAAATATTCACGAGATCTTCAATCTTTTTCAAGGCATCACACATAATTGGTGACTTCCATTTGACTTGTGCTACATAGATTTCAACTTCTCCATCAAAGTCTGAAATAATTACCAAGTGAACTATGTTTCCTCTGTTGCTCTTCTCTGAGCAACATCTCATATCTAGTAGCCTTGGCTGAGAGTTCAAAGAGATCTCTGAACATTACTTAGAATTTCTTTCTTAATTCGAAGTCCAAGCCATTTTGAGTTGGTTTAACTAACTCAATTTTAGGCAAGTATATATGGCATTTGTTTTTGCCTTTCTTAAATATGTCGATATACTGTTATGTAGATTCATTTGAGTTTTTGTTTTCTCACTGACAGATCTATCATTGAAACTTCTAGTTCATTTTTAAAGAATTGAGCATGAAACTTCTCTTCCATTTCTTGCCACCTCTAAATTTAATTAGCAAGTAAGTTTATGAACCAAGCAAAAGATCTTTTAGTCAGAGATTGTGGGAAAATAATTTCATTTTCAAGTTTCCATTATTGCCAATTTCCCTACGCTCAAAAGTAAATCTTCCTATGTGTTCTATGGTCAGTTGATTTTCCTCACCTGAACAAAGGAGAAATTTTGGGATCTTATATCCCCTTAGAAATTCCTCAAAATCAATCCAAGGTGGATATAATTTCCAAAACAAAAGCCTTTTAGTTTTTCTAAGGCAAGGACCACATAGATCCTATATCATTTCCATAATTGGTTTCTATTAAAATCCATGTTGTTGTGGCCCTCAATATTTTCAAACAACTCAAAAAGTTGCCCTAACCTTGGATTAAATTCTTCTATTAGTTCCAATGGAGGCATGAGTTTCCTCTCACTCCTCCTAGGGAATTCAGGGGTTATCCTTGGCCCATTTCTTCCCCTAAGATTCTTTCCTAGGAAGAAATTAGGGAACATATCAATAGGTTCCCCATCGAGCACCATATTAAAGTGATTACCATTGGTGGTGACCTTTGGTTTTCCATGGGAAGCACCAAAGGACTGGTGTTTCCTTCTTCCACCTTTTGATTTCTAATGGTGGTGGTTAATTGCTTATTAATTGATCTTGACATTGGGGTCTAGACACTCATTAAGTCATGCATGACATTAACTAAGTCTTGCCTTATGCCAGAATTAGGATTATGCAATACATTTTTTAGGTTTTGCACAAACTCTTGCATCTTCACACTTTCCTAGCCACTAGATTGGCCATTTTGTGGATTTAAAGATTCCACTGGGTTGGTACTTTGAACTTTATTCATGATTGCCACTATTTGGCATCGTTTCTATAGTTTTGTTTCTCTTTGTGTCAAATACATTCTCATCTTGCTTCCTTGTTCAAACTATTTTTTATCCAATTTAGTAATGTTTTTCCACGGGGAGTGTCAAAAGATTGTTGCTCCAAAATCTACTAGGATTGACAAAAATGTCCCAATCAATAGACAGTTTTAGGCAACTATTTAGAATAGGTTCAATTGTCTTGTTTCAGGAGTTTCTTGAATGAAAAATAATGGAAAATCACATTTTGCAAAGGAAAAATGGAATAATAGATGATTCATTTATTAATTCAATCGAAAGGGTTTCAGTTACAAAAGGCTGAATAAAATAGCCTTAATTACAACAGTAATTGTTCCTAAAATTAGTCTAAAAATTACTACTGATAATATTCAGATCATCGGTCTTTTTGGGGTTAGAATGTGTCTATCTTCTCTACTAAATGCCCTTTTTTATAGTGTGTCTTCGATAGTTTTGCTCTTGTTGATGGTTATTGACTGGTAACTCCCAATTGATTACTTTTTCCTTTTCAAATATGATTGTGCCGGATCATCTCTCGTATTTCTTCAAATTCTGTCATGTGGCACTTTTTCAGTGCATCTAAGATATCAAGTGTCAATAAACTAAATATTCCTTCCATTTTATTTTTTGGGTCCAAACAGAACCCCAAAAAACTATTCTATGTTACATTCACCCCCCTAAATTTTTAAAATTTCCATGATAGTACAAATATTTCCCCTCCCCCCCCCTCCCGATGCATAAATTAGTGGCCCATTACTCCCTAATATAGGATTGAGTTAATTATACGAAAATGTCGTTATTTACTTATATATTGAAAAAAATACAATAATTATCTTTCATCTAACAATATTTTCTACTTTTTTAAAACAATTTTTTAGTTGTCATTTATTATTTTTCGATCAGTTTGTAGTCTATAACCCAATAAAACATTATAATTAGATGCAAAAGACAACAAATTTTAACCCATATATATTTTATAATTTTTCAAATATGCAATCTCAATAAGATCAAGAATGATCTCAACAAATAATGATTTTACTATAGAGTGTGATTATGAGCATTGATAGGAAATTAGTGAGAAACTTACCTTACTAGTCAATTATAAAATATTTAAACGAATTGGCAGAAAATTAGAGAGAAATCCACCTTACTATTCAATTATAAAATATTTTAAGAATTTCAAAGAACTTTGTATTTCAATATGATATATGATTGAGTTAAAATATATTAATAAAAATTATTTTGTGCCTTTTTGTTCAAATTATTTTGTCTCTATTTTGTGCTTGCCATTCTTGTACTCTCTTTTTTTTTTTTTTTGTATCTACTAATGAATTATGTTTTGTTATATTTTGCCTCTACACATCCAAATTTCTGGCTCCACCACTATGCGCAACATCTAATAATTGCGCGACCCTCTAGGCATTATGTATCATCTAGTGATTTATGGCTCGCATTTATATGAGATCTAAATAGCCGACAATAACACTATGATACTAGGTTATTCATGGAACTGTGTTGACCAACTTGATAATTATACTAGTGATGTATGCTATAATATTGAGTTTTCAAATCTACAAAGAATTGATGATCTTGCTCAAAGAAATGGTTGAGACTATAATATATTTATTGATTTATCATTACTGTTACCTGCATTTGCCACTATAGAGCATTTTAAGCTATAACAATCATGAAAACTCAGTTCAATAATCGAACAAATGATAAATAGATTATTAATACTATGATTTTTTACAAAAGAAATAAATTTTCAATGATATTGTTGATTTAATTACCATGCAATACATTTTGAAATGTCAAAACTTGTTCAAGTTAATTGTAAATGGTTGTAATTAGTCTCCTTTTTTTTATATAAAGGATAAGAAATAGTCATTTTTTGTTTACATTTTTTTTTTGCTTGTATGACAATGGCTTTTGATTCTTTTATGTCTAATGATTTTTTAAGTATTAAATAAGATGTAATTTGTCATAAACATATCATCTTCATTTTATTGATTAGAACTTATTGAATTGACAACCTTAACAAAATTTCCTAACTTCGCCCCTGAGGGCGATGTTTACACAAAAATTTGAGACAACGACATGTGACAAGATGGGTCAACAACGAAGTCAAAAAGTCGTAAGCAAAAACAATGACTTTGGCAAGGGGACCATACCGAGTATATGAGAGATTAACTACAAGAAAATAGGTGAATATCATAACTGAGATAGTGGAAGAAGCAATTTTAGGGGATTGTGGAGAGTGGGCCACTAAGGTATTGTTTGATAAAACGGAAAGCTAAATATGATAAAGTAAATGTTGAATTTGAAGTGTTAAATGCTGAATTTTATAATTTGCAAATTGTTTGGTATCAATTGAAATTTAAATATTTAATTTAATCAAAATGTTTGACAAATATAAAGAATTAAAGTGTAAAAATTATTATTATTCTAATTTTTTTTCTTCTCTTTAACCATCTCTCTACAACTGTCTTATTGCTATCAACATCATCAAAATGGTGGTTGTAATAGTGACGGTGGCAGTGGTGCTGGTGGTGGTTCTAGAAGTGGCACAATGGTAATAGTGGCGACAACGATGGTGATGGCGGTGGCGGCAACACTGTGGTGGTGGTGGTAGCGGCGACACAATAGTAGTAGCGGTGGTGGCGATGGTGATGGTGGGGGTGGTGTCAGCGACAATGGTCGTGGTGGTGGTGGCGGCGGTGACACAATGGTGGTGATAGCGGTAACATAATGGTAGTGGTGGTGATGGTGATGGTGATGGTGATGGATACAATGGTGGTGGTGGTGATGGTGATACAATGGTAGTTGGTGGTGATGGTGACGGTGGTGGTGGTGGTGACATAATGGTGGTGAGAGTATATTTGTCTATTGTGAGAAATTGATAAAATTCTTACTAACTAAAATTTTAAGCATTAAGTGATAAGTAGGTGACTTATTACTTAAAATTTTAGCCTATTTTTAAGAAATGCTTAAAATATTAAGTAGAATGATTTTTAGGTTATCAAACGGGTTTAATTTATTAAGTGCGTAAAGAATTTAGTTTTAAGCCTTAAGTAGTGTTATCACACAGCCTCTAATTGAGCCGTTTAGATAACTGATTCCTTTGAACATGAGCAGCATGGCTGAAATAAATGGCTAAATCTGTTGAAGGCTAATCCGATAAACAGAACGACCCTCTCATATAGAAAAGGATCCCAATATCATTGTCTTCACACAAAGCTATTACATTCGAGTCAAAATATTACATGACCCATTAACACGACATGAAATTAGAGGATTTAGGTTTTCTTTAAGTCACTCATTTGATAAAAGAGTAGATCCGACACGACATGTTTAATAAACAAATCGGATATGAGTTAAATCAACTAAAAAAAATACACGACATGACTCATTTACATGTTGGTTATAGACGATTCTTAAATGGCACAACCCGATATTATCCAATTCATTAGCGCGTGATATTTTATACCTAAATGTCTATATCACACTAATTTATGTTTTTGTTGGTTCTACAATTGTGAATCTAAAGATTTGAAGAAGAAGCAATGGAGACCTTGTTGCAGTTATTGAATATCAATTGATGGCACAATTGAATAGCAGGTGATGCTTCAATTGCACCTTGCTACTTAAAAGTGTTATTGGTCTGTAAAGTGCCTTTTCATTTTACTTGTGTTTTGGGATTTTGCTTGCACCTGTAAGTAGATCTGTCTCACTCCACTGCGGTTAAGACTTTAGTACTTGTGAAATGATAAGTTAAATCAGCTATATCAGCGTACTTATGCAATCCAACTCGATGTAAAGTTTGATTTTAGAAGCAATGTGATTTTTTCCAAGTTTTATTGTTCCAGGGGATGAGCAATTCTAGATCATTTTACATTATGTTTTCTATATAGTTGCTATGAATATATTTTAAATATACATCGTTCCCTTTTTCTCTCAGTGAGTATCTGCTTCGGCATTTTACCGAAGCAAAAAACAGAGTATTTACTTCGGCAAAGTGTTGACACAAAAACTGATTATTTGCTTCAGTACTTTGCCAAAGCAAATACCTTTTTTTGCTTTAGCACTTTGCTAAAGTAAATACCCTATTTTTTCTTTGGCTCTCGTATGCCGAAGCAAATACTTCTCTCTTGCTTCAACTTTTTTGCTTCAGTTATTTGCCGAAGCTAATAAGTTATTGCTTCAGCAATTGGTCGAAGCAAAATTTTTACATCAAGCACTTTTACTCCTTGCTGAAGCAAAAAGTCTTGGTGCCGAAGGAAAAATTTTTGGTGTCTTTTACTTCGGCACTAAGACTTTTTTGCTTCAGCTAAGAGCCGAAGCAAAAGGCCTAGTTTCTTGTATAGTTCCGTGTTGATCATTGGAATCATTTCTATTAGTTGTTTAGATTTGATTCCTTTTCTTAGTCGCCATCCGGCCATTTTTGCAATAAAGAGCTTTCATCTCCACGGATCGTCTCAATTAGTAAGGTCAAGGGTGGAGGCAAGAATTTTCTTTTTAGGTGGAATACTATATTTACATACTTTGATTCCTTTGTTTTTTTTGAATCCATAAAAACAAAAGAACATATTTATTTTTTACTATATTATATTTAATACAAGAAGTCCCTTCAAAGTAAAAGGGCCAAAAATGATATATATTATGTTTACACCAAAAAAAGAGCTTTGACCCAAATTCTGCTAGTTTTGAAAACTTATACTCAAAATAGAGTGACTTAGAAAGTAATTTCCAAATTTAGGTAATTTTAAAAACATCAATCTAACTAAATTTTTAAATGAAAAACAACAGTTGGACTGATGTTTTTAATATAAAGGAATCAGTCAAACTAACGTTTCTATTTTAAGACGCATTTAGAGTGATGTTTTTAGGCATTGTACTTCTCCTGCAACAGTTTAAAATGTGAGTGGCATCTTTAACCTAAAATTGCCAGTCCAACTGGCGCCTTTATGTTAAAGACGTCAGTCTGACTGATGGCTTTTGTGTGGTACAAAACCCAATTTATCCTTCTTTTTTAATGTATTTCCAAAGTTAATCTTTTCAAGCGTGAGATGACAAAAAGTGAGACCCAACAATTTTATTTATTTATTTATTGCAATTGTTCAAATTCAAAGTGCATCTAAATTTTTGTATTAAAATTCCCACAATCGCCTTCAACGCTAATGTTAATAAATAATAGATTTTTTTTAATCTAAAATACAATGTATCATGTGCAGTACGACATGAAACATACATACAACCACATATGGTAAATGAATAAATTTATTTTTTGTGATAAAATTCATCATGTCTTCAAATTTTGTTTTAACTAAAAAAATTTGTGTATTCCAAAAATAATGTCATAAGTTCATTGAACAATGTCATTTGTCCCCCGAAAATTATACAACCATGCACATATGGATATTAATTGTGATGATATGAGAAAATTCAACCTATACATCAAAAAAATAAAATTATTGCATGACACTATATATAACACAGTCTGCCTATAATGTTGTTGATGTTCATAATAACATAGAGGTTGACCACATAGATATAAACTTGATGGAATAAAAGTGTTTGACACATCACCACTTCAATATGAAAAATTATAAAGTTCAAGATCATAAACAAGTAATATATCTCCTAAAATTTCAATCTTGGCATAATCAGTATTGAATTACTCAATTTTTGCATACTCGATTGCATGCAAACAATTAAGTCGATGCTGCTATAGATATCAAAAAAACAATTGTCATTATAGCTGCATATGATAATTTCATGTTCAAGTCTAGATATGACGTCGTCATAGTTGTTTGAGTTCCGTAAATGGTATATATCAGTCGAGCGTGCCTTTGGTACCATTAGACCTTGCCAACGACAAGTGGTAGATGAATGGTAGAGGAGTGATTGTTGTTGTGGTGTTTGGTTGCTATGTTGGAGGAGTTGTGGATGACCATCGGTGGAGGATTATCAGTGGAGGTGATGGTGGATGACCAGTGTTCAGTTTTTGGGTGGGTAAAAAGCAAAATAACTCCCTATACTAAGCCTCAATCTCAGTTCACCCCTTATGCTTGTACGAGTTTCACTTAACCTCCTCCAACTTATTAACAAACTACAAATGTGAATAGAGGTAACAGTTTATGCAAAAAGACTAAATTACCCTTTGATTGAAATCCAATTTTCTTTCTGATCCAAGTTAAGTCAAACTCGTAAAACTAAAGGGGGTGAAGTGAGACTGAGGTTTAGTGTAGGAAATTTTTTATTTTTTATTTTTGCTTTTTACCCTCTTTGGGCTACCACGTATGGCAAATCTGATGGGTAGGGCTTGTTGGCCCGAAAAAACAACCTAAGAGGGGGGTGAATTAGGTTTTCTAATTATTGTCCAATTTAAAATGTCAATTTCACTCTTAGTGAAATTAATAAATATGGATTATTTGATTTTGGTTAGATAGTAAGAAAGTGATAGTGTGTGAATAACCAATAAACACAAATCAAATTAAAGAGGTAAGGAGAAAGCAAACACAAGGATGTATAGAGGTTTGGCTCCAACTCTTGGCCTACGTCCTCTCTTCCGTCTCCCCTTGGAGGTTCCTTTTTCTCGTTCACTTGAACTCTTCAATGGGTGAGATCAAAACCCTTACTGTAAAACCCAATAAATTTAAATTTTTTACCAAAAGGGTAAAATGGTAATTTATTGTTACAGTACAGGTTGAAAATTTAAAATTTTCTAAATCTTGGATGACGAAACGGATCTCACAGTTAAATTCGTATCTCGAAATCTAGTTACCCTGTCAAATTTCATCGAATTTTGAGATAGTTGAATTTTTCATGTTTTACGAGGCGGTTGAGTCTCGGATGACCCAAAAATGAGAGTTTTTGATAAAATTTCAAATTTTGGGAAACAATTAAATTTAATTTAAAATAAAAATATTTTGAACTTGAAATAGGATAAAAATTAATAGTTTCGGGACATAAACGGACCCGCAAAAAAAAAGGGACGTGTGGCGGATTATGGGCCAAGTATTAAGAAGTGTAAGTAGGGGGAAAAATCAAAATTTTCACCCGTTCTCTTGTCCAACCGTTAGCAGATAAAGAAGAGAGGGAAATAAAGAAAGTTCTTCACCCTCTCTCTATGATCTACGACTTCACGGTGCTCAGATCCACTCGGGCCAAGAAGGAAAGTTATTCTCCTCGAAGTGAGCTACAAAACCATACCAAGGAGGTTGGTTTTGGGTGAGATTTCAAGGACAAAATTTTTGGGAGGAGAAGATTCTAACTTGAATCGGGTTCTTGGAGCTTCCCAACATGTTCTTTACGCTTCAAGAGGTATCCTGCATACTTGGGAGTATTTTACAACCTATGGTGTTATATGTGATGGGTGGGGTGGTATAGTTATATATCATTTGCCTATTGTAGTTGATATTGCTGAAATGGGTGTTGGAAACTGGTAGAGTAAATGCTATCTCGAATCGGGTAGAGAAATGTTTTAAATTAAATTCCTAGCTTGGAATGAAATTGTGGAATTCACTTGTGTATTTCCATGGAATTTGGAGTTATGTGTTTATATTATGTTTTAGTGAAGGAAGTATGTTATTGGTATGTGTTACGTAATAGCATGCTTGAGAATTTTTGTTGAGTATGGATGGAATAATATGTTGTTAACATGTTAGCATCATGATGGTTGTGATAATTATATTCTTAGGATATAAATTACCATGAGAAATGTTGATATGTGTTTATTGATGTATGAACATAGTGACAAAAATCGACAACTACATGCTTATGATATGATTGGCCATGAAATGTGGAAATAATTGTTAATTTAGCTCATATGGCATTCATTACATATGGGGTATGACATCGATATAGCAATGGTGTACTACATTGCCATTGCACAAGTCATCGCATCTATGAGCATGAAACTTAGGTGAGGGTGTAGAAGTGTGCATGGTTTGGGTCAAACACAATCCTCAGTGGATGACAAGTGGGTTCGGTATCGTTGAACCAAGGTTTAACAGAGTTCCACAGCTTAATAGAAAAAAAAACTTGTGTCAAGTATAGCAAGAAGGGTGAGACACTCCCTCAGGTGCAAGGCCCGGCTACTGGTTCATACACTCTATCGGTGCAAGTCCAAAAAGTGTAGAAAGGCTTACGGAGCCGGTGATGTGATTCTAAAATCTGTTGCCCAACAAAGGCGTAAGATTTTGTTTTACAAAAATGCCCATTCAATGGATAACACTCACAATGATTTGGTTTTATAGATACATCACTTTTATTTCAAACAATCATTGGATGTATTTTTTGTCAATTGACGGATTCATTACACATGTGCATTGCATTGTGTAGTGGAAGTCGGTGAGGACTCGGGTTAAGATAGATGAGTGAGTTTCATCTCATTTCATAGTATGACATAGAATTGCATATTCTTGTTTGGGAATTTTGTTGACTGTGAAATGTTGCATGTGAAGCATTGCATATGCCCTTAGGTTGCAGAGTAGCCTCTATAGGAAATACACTACTAGGCATTGGTTCATCCTATACCAGAAAATATTTCAGGTGCTGGTGGTACATTGATGAAAGATTCTCACTCGGGGCCTCAAGGATGAAGAAAGCCAGAATGTGGCTTTATTTTGGGTTTTTGTAAAACAATTGTGGAAAATAGGTTTTTGGCATGCAAATATATGAAATCGTTTGTAATGAACTTTTATAAGTGTGGTTTAATGTAGAAAACTACATTATACATGTTTGGGTTGATTTTGGATGGATGTGGAACGGATTGGAATGGGTTGGAAATGAAGAAGGAAGGATTTATAGAAGAACAGGAAAAACCTTTTAGAAGGTCAATGAAAACCTTTCGGAAGGTTAATGTAAATTTCATCCAGCAAGCAAAACCTTCCGGAAGGTCGATGAAAACCATCTGGAAGGTTAATGTAAATTTTTATCCAGCAGGCAAAACTTTTTGGAAGGTCGATCAAAATCTTCCCGAAGAACTTTTTCCAGTAGGCAAAACCTCCCAGAAGGTCGATGAAAATTTTCCGGAAGAACTTTTCTACTGAGTGAAACCTTTCGGAAGGTCGAGCAAAAACTTTCCGGAAGGTTTTTCAAAAATCTGAAATTTTAAGAATACTTTACCATACTTTTGTGCTATTTGTTCCCTCATTCAAATGATGTCAATGGACCATAATAGAGTATAAATTGTGATGTGTTAGACCGTGGATTGGTCTAGTGACTATGATGTACACAGATTAAGCAATTGGGAGTTTTCGGATCTAGGGAGACCCTGTCCAAACCTTTTTATTATTGAGCCATGATGTCGTGGCATTCACGGGTATTTTCGCGGGTTGATGGGTGATCAATAGGTTAACAAATGACCCCCAAAATTTAGAGCGTCACAGCTTGGTATCAGAGCATAGGTATACAATTTATCTAGGGCTTGGTGGGCATGGGTCTAGACTATTGCATTCGTTGTGCATTTCATGTTAAGTGCTTTAATTGCTAGATGATTATGTGATATGTGTTATGTGACCTATATACATGGTAAAATATATATGAAAAAGGGACACTAGGGTTAGAAAACATAACCTTGGGGGTCGAAAAACAATGAAAAGGGATAGTTCAAGGTGTAAATGTCTCCTAGTGGTGGCATACACCCTACTAGGGAGATAAGGAGAGAGATCTCAAAGTTTATACTTGATCCCTATCTTGGGATACTATGTGAGGCTTTATTGCTATCTTACATGTGTGTAGATGGCAAATCGAGGAAAAGGACGTCGAGACGGTGGGCAAAGCAATAACCAACCACCATCGACCTTAGACCAACAAGCTGTTATAGTGGCTATGGGTACAATGGTTGCTAACTTAGCACAAGCAAGCGCCAATATGAGCCAAGGAGCTAAATCCTTCCAAAGGAGTTTAAGTTCCATGGGCAACCAACATTCATGGAAAAAGCAGAGGACATCCAGCCCACAGGGATCACAGGGGCAAGGCCAAGCTCAAAGTTGTTTGTCCCAAAGAGGGAAGAAATTCAAGAGGATGTTTCAAGGAGGTCAAAAAACATGTTTCTATTGTCGACAACCGGGCCATGTGAGGAAGAATTGTCCCCTGAGGCAAACCTCACAGAGTTTCGAGACGTCTTAATCCTAGTCGTCAGTGGGACTCACAAAAGCACACGCTATTCCTCTCTGTCCCACTATGGATCAGGAAAACCTATTCCAACTACAGGGTGTTGTCCAAGTCCCTAGTACCTTACGTGCGGAGACTTCGCAAGTAAGCCAGATGAGCCAGGATATGGGTCAAGGCCAGGGTCAATCCACCCAAGGCGGGAGACACTTCAGGGCTTCCAGCCAAGCAGGTCAGAGAGCTTGCTATTATTGCCACCAGCCGGGTCATAAGAGGCGGGATTGCCCTTAGAGGCATGAATCCTGGAGTTTTGGGACATCTCAGTCCCAATCGTCAGTGGGGCAACCACAAACACATTACATTCCTCCCTACCCCACTATGGGCCAGGGCATGGGTCAAGGCCAAGGGCAAGACATACAAGCTAGGACTTCAGGGACCCAAAAGAATATTTATGCCATCACGCCTCAAAATGAGCTGATGGATCAATCGGTAGCCCATGGTACATTTCTTACTTCTCGGATTATAAGCACATGTGTCATTTGATTCTGGCATGCCATATACCGTTATTGTCATGTTTCGTTGATAAAATAGATTTAGAAATCACAACCCTACAGGAGTCTTTAGGGGAAAATTCAACCTTAGGAGCTAAGGTTAGAGTTGCTTTGATTAGATATATCGGGGATGTTAGTTAGAAATCTCGGGGATTCTACTCACTGTAGACCTTAGGGTCATGGGCATGTCGGAGTTCGATGTTATCCTCAGAATAGATTTGGTTGGCAGCACATCGAGCCGTCATTGATTGTGATCAGAAGAGGGTCACAACTTATACGCCTGATGGTGTTTGTTTCAAGTTCCATGGGGAAAAGTGTGATGCTTTACCTCAAGCCATGTACGACTCTAGATGGCATGGGCAATTGATGGGTTGGATTGCGAGCCTTACCTTGGAGGACAAGACGAGACAGGAGTTAGTCTACCTCGGGTTGTGTGTGAGTATGAGGACGTCTTTCTGGATGAACCACCGGGATTACCTCCTTATAGCGATGTAGACTTCAACATTGAGTTGCATCTGGGTACATCTCTCATTTCTATGACTCCGCATAGAATGGCGCCAGCTGAGTTGCAAGAACTCAAAGTCCATTTACAAAAATTGTTGGACAAGGGTTTTACTAGACCGAGCACTTCACCTTGGGGCGTTCCGATGTTGTTTGCCTAGAAGAAGGACAAGACCCTTCGATTATGTATTGACTATCGGCAGTTGAACCAGGTTACCATTTAGAATAGGTACCCTTTGCCCAAAATTGATGACTTATTTGATCAGCTGAGAGGAGCGTGGGTCTACTCCAAGATAGATCTCCACACGGGTTACCATCAATTGAGGATCAGGGAGGCAAATATCCCTAAGACGGCGTTCAGAATGTAGTATGGGCATTTTGAGTTCACAATGATGTCATTTGGGTTGACAAATGCCCCGGCAGCATTCATGGATCTTATGTATAGGGTGTTCTAACCCTATTTAGATTAGTATATCGTGGTGTTTGTTGATGACATCTTGATCTACTCCAAGACTGAGGAGGAGCATAAGGGTCACTTGAGGATTGTTCTCCAGACCTTGAAAGACCATTAGTTGTACACCAAGTTCAACAAGTGTAAATTTTGGCTTACAGAGATAAAGTTTTTGGGACATTTAGTCTCGGCTCCCGGTATATCTATGGACCCGGAGAAGGTTGAGGCACTGACGAATTGGGAGAGGCCAAAGTCAGTCTTCGAGATATACAGTTTCTTGGGATTGGCGGGGTATTACAGGAGGTTCATCGAGAACTTCTCCCGACACGCTGCACCTATGACCAGGTTGACCTAGAAGGAGGTCAAGTTTTAGTGGGATGATTTATGCGAGAAGGCATTCCAGGAATGAATGAGGAGGGCTTACTTCAGCTCCTATTTTGATAGTTCCAGAGAGGGGACTGATGTCCAATGTGTACTGTGATGCCTCCAAAGACGGACTCGATTGTGTTTTGATGCAGTCTGGGAGGGTGGTTGCTTATGGTTCCCAAAAGCTAAAGAATCATAAGTAGAATTATCCTACACATGACATGGAGTTGACAAACCATTGTCTTTGCCTTGAAGACTTGGTGTCACTATTTATATAGTCAGCAGTTCGAGGAGTTTTTAGACCACAAGAGTTTGAAGTATATATTTACACAGCGGGACCTCAACATGAGGCAACGCAGGGGGATGGAGTTGCTGGAGGACTACGACTTTATTTTGCATTACTATCCCGGTAAGACAAACGTGGTGGCTGATGCACTCAGCCGAAAGTCAAAAGGACTCCTGGCTAGTGTGGCTTCCCGGGAGTGGGAGATGCTCTAGACTGTGGGACAGTTTGGTCTGCATTATCACGAAAAGGCTCAGGGTGTTTTAGGAAATTTGGTGGCTAGGCCTTCCCTACTGAGCAGGGTGATTGAGTACCAGGGGCAGGACCCAAGGTTATTTTCCATCAGGGACCGAGTACCATTAGGGACAATTGATGAGAGCTAGACCATTCACTCGGATGACAGCCTTCAGTACAGGGGAAGGGTTATGGTTCCCCAGTTAGCAAATCTAAGAGAGGAGATCCTCAAGGAGTTTCATTGATCTCATTTTGCAGTGCATCCAGGTGGCACAAAGATGTACCATGATCTTTGTCGCCAATACTATTGGAGCGGGATGAATAGAGACGTTGAAAATTTTGTTAGCTGATGTCTAACGTGTCAGTAGGTTAAGGCTGAGTAGTAGAGACCAGCGGAGTTGCTCTAGCCTTTGGAGGTAGCTGAGTGAAAGTGGGAGCATATCACCATGAATTTTGTGACCCACTTGCCAAGGATATCGCGGGGACATGACGCGGTGTGGGTGATAGTGGACCGACTTACGAAGTCGGCACATTTTTTGGCGGTGCGGATGACCTTCCAACTAGAGGAATATTGTAAATTGTACATACGAGAAATTGTTCGGTTGCATGGGGTACCCATATCTATAGTATCGGATCAAAATCCCAAGTTTATAACTCATTTTTGAGAGAGTTTTCAGCGAGCCATGGGGACACAGTTGATGATGAGCACTGTTTTTTATCCCCAGACGGACGATCAATTGGAGAGGACCATCCAGACGTTAGAGGACATGCTGCGAGCATGCGCCCTAGATCTCAAGGGTAGCTGGAAAGATTATTTACCCTTAATGGAGTTCACCTACAATAATAGCTATTAGGTGAGCATACAGATGACACCCTATGAGGCACGATACAGGAGGACTTGCCGTTCTCCGGTTTGTTGGATAGAGGTTGGAGAGAGACCCTCTATGGGTTCGGATTTGATTAGAGACACCTCAGAGAAGGTGAACTTGATTCAGAAGTAGTTGCTCATAACTCAGAGCTGACAGAAGAGCTATGCCGACAGACGGCGGCGACCTCTAGAGGTATACTCTAGATCTGATTCATGTGATGGATTAGAGTGAATTGATTGTTGATGGGGATGACACCTTCGAGGAGGGACTGGTGCATATCATGGATAACCGGGAGCAAGTTTTGCGAGCCAAGACCGTGAGGCTAGTGAAGGTTTTGTGGCAGCACTGAGGCATAGAGGAGGCAACATGGAAGCGTGAAGACACTATACATGTCAACTGTCTGTTCCTATTCGAGGACGGAGATACAAGTTTTATAATTTTAAGTAAAATGTCATTATTTCATATGAATGCGATTAAGCGTGTATGAGTGTGTAAGAATTTCGGGGACGAAATTATTTTAAGGGGGGAAGAATGTAAAACCTGGTAAATTTAAACTTTTTACAAAAAGGGTAAAAAGATAATTTGTTGCTATAGTACGAGTTGAAAATCTGAATTTTCTCGATCTTGGATAACAAAACAGACCTCACAGTTGGATTCGTCTCGCGAAATTTAGTTATCTTGTCAAATTTCATCAAATTCTAAGATAGTCGAATATTTTACGTTTTACGAGGCGATCGAGTCTCAGGTGACCCAAAAATGAGATTTTTGATAAAATTTTAAAAGTTGGGAAAAAATAAATGTAATTTAAAATTAAAATATTTTGAACTTGAACCAGAATAAAAATTAATCGTTTCGGGACAGAAACGAACCCAGGAAAAAGAGGGTCTTGTGGCGAATTATGGGTCAAGTATTAAGAAGTATAAATAGGAGGAAAAATCAGATTTTTTTCCCATTCTTTTCTCCAGCCGTTAGCCAACAAAGAAGAGAGGAAAATAGAGAAAGTTCTTCACCTTCTCTCTACGATCTATGACTCCACGGTGCTCGAATCCACTCGGGCCAAGAAGGATAGTTGTTCTCCTCGAAGTGGGCAACAAAACCATACCAAGGAGATTGGTTTTGGGTGAGATTCCAAGGACGGAATTTTTGGCAGAAGATTCTAGCTTGAATCGGGTTCTTGGAGCTTCCCAACATGTTCTTTATGCTTCAAGAGGTATGGTTTCTTCCTACTTGGGCGTATTTTACAACCTATGGTGTTATATGTGATGGGTGGGGTGGTATAGTTATATATCATTTGCCTATTGTAGTTGAGATTGGTGAAATGGGTGTTGAAAACGGGTAGAGTAAATGCTATCTTGAATTGGGTAAAGTAATGTTTTAAATTAAATTCCTATCTTGGAATGAAATTGTGGAATTCACTTGTGTATTTCAATGGAATTTGGCATTCTATGTTTATATTATGTTTCAGTGAAGGAAGTATGTTATTGGTATGTGTTACTTAATAGCATGCTTGAGAATTTTTGTTGAGTATGGATGGAATGATATGTTGTTAACATGTTAGCATCATGATGGTAGTGGTAATTATATGCTTAGGATATAAATTACAATTAGAAATGTTGATATGTATTTATTGATGTATTAACATAGTGACGAAAATCAGCAATTACATGCTTATGATATGATTGGCCATGAAATGTGGAAATAATTGTTAATCTAGCTCATATGACATTCATTACATATGAGGCATGACATCGATATAGCAATGGTGTACTACATTACATTTGCACAAGTCATCGCATCCATGAGCATGAAACTTGGGTGAGGGTGTCGGAATGTGCATGGTTTGGGTCAAACACCATCCTCGGTGGATGACAAGTGGGCTTGGTACTATTGGACCAAGGTTCAACAAAGTTCCACAGTTGCATAGAAAAGAAAACTTGTGTCAGGTATAGCAAGAAGGGCTAGACGCTCCCTCGGGTGCAAGGCCCGGCTACTAGTTCATACGCTCTGTCGGTGCAAGTCCAAAAAGTGTAAAAAGGCTTATAGAGTCGACGGTAGAATTCCAAAATCCGTTGCCCAACAAAGACACAAGATTTTATTTTATAAAAATACCCATTCAATGGGTAACACCCACAGTGATTTGGTTTTAAAAATACATCACTTTTATTTCAAACAATCATTGGATGTATTTTTCGTCAATTGACGGATTCATTACACATGTGCATTGCATTATGTAGTGGGAGTCGGTGAGAACTCGGGTTAATATGCATGAGTGAGTTTCATCTCATTTCATAGCATGACATAGAATTGCATATTCTTGTTTGGGAATGTTGTTGACTGCGAAATGTTGCATATGAACATTGCATATGCCCTTAGGTTGGGGAGTACCCTCTGTAGGAAATACTCTACTGGGCGTTGGCTCACCCAATACGGGAAAATATTTCAGGTGTGGGTGGTACATTGGCGGAAGGTTCTCACTCAGGGCCTCAAGGATGAAGAAAACTGGAATGTGGCTTTATTTTGGGTTTTTGTAAACCTATTGTGGAAAATTGGTTTTTGGCATGTAAATATATGAAATCGTTTGTAATGAACTTATATAAGTGTGGTTTAATGTACAAAACTCCATTATGCATGTGTTAGGTTGGTTTTGGATGGATGTGGAATGGATTGGAATGGATTGGAATGGGTTGGAAATGAAGAAGGAAGGATTTGTAGAAGAACAGGCAAAATCTTCCGGAAGGTTAATGTAAATTTTATCCAGCAGGCAAAACCTTCCGAAAGGTTAATGTAAATTTTTATCTAGCAGACAAAACCTTCCGGAAGGTCGATGAAAACCTTATAGAAGAACCTTTTTACAGTAGGCAAAACCTTCCGGAAGGTCGATGAAAAACTTCCAGAAGAACTTTTTCAGTTAGTGAANGAAGGTCGATAAAAACCTTCCGAAAGGTTAATGTAAATTTTTATCTAGCAGGCAAAACCTTCCGGAAGGTCGATGAAAACCTTACAGAAGAACCTTTTTACAGTAGACAAAACCTTCCGGAAGGTCGATGAAAAACTTCCAGAAGAACTTTTTCAGTTAGTGAAACCTTTCGAAAGGTTGAACGAAAACCTTCCGGAAGGTTTTCCAAAAATTTGAAATTTTAAGAATACTTTACCATGTTTTTGGCCTATGTGTTCCCTCATTCAAATGATGTCAATGGACCATAATAGAGTATAAATTGTAATGTGTTAGACCTTGGATGGGTCTAGTGACTATGATGTACACAAATTAAGCAACTGGGAGTTCTCGGTCCTAGGGAGACCCTGTCCAAACCTTTTTATTATTGAGTTATGGTGTCGGGTCATGCGGTATTCACGGGTATTTCCGNATAATGTGTTAGACCTTGGATGGGTCTAGTGACTATGATGTACACAAATTAAGCAATTGGGAGTTCTCGGTCCTAGGGAGACCCTGTCCAAACCTTTTTATTATTGAGCTGTGGTGTCGGGTCATGCGGTATTCACGGGTATTTCCGCGGATTGATGGGTGATCAACGAGTTAACAAAGGACCCCCAGAATTTGGGGCATCACACTTACACTTTTCTTCCTTAAGTACAAGATGATATTCCTCACTATATGTCACTCAAGAAGACAACAATCAATCCTTTCTCTTGCTTTACAAAAATTCTCTCTCAAATCAAGAATAGAAGAAAGAAGAAGAAATTTTACACTTTAAATCTCTTTTCAATGAAATAAATCACTCAAGACTGATTAAACTCTCTTTGGCTTCTTGGTCATCAATACAAGGTAGCAAAAAAAAATTTTTTTTAACCCAAAGAATTGAAGACCCTTATATATACTTGAAAGTTAAAGCATTTTAAATATTTGCCAAATGAAGATGTTACAAGGCTCAACATACACAAACTAGTATGTCACAAGATTAGCACTTGTTTGTGTGCTGAAATCCATGCCGCTTCAGCATCCAGCATGCCAAACACATGCAGAGCATGCCAGTTCACTTTGCAAGGCAAAACTGGGAGCTTGAGTGCCTATCGCTTCAAACCATCTAGCATGCCAAACATGTGCAGAGCATGCCAGTTCATTTTGCAAGGCAAAGTACTAGGAGCATGAGTGATGGCTACTTCAGAATCCGGTATGCCACATCATGAATTGGTATGTCGGTTCCTCATTCGGCATACCGGATGAAAGTTCTAACTTGAATCTTTTGTCTTTCCTTCTTCATTTCCATCTTGCACATCTTTCATATAATTTACACTACACATCTAAACTACATATTAGATCATAGTATAGATGTTTGATCATCATCAAAACCATGCTTAAGCAAGCAATGGGTCAACATTCTCCCCCTTTTTGATGATCATAAAACATCTACAATTCAAAAGCATAAATCATCCAACAATCTAAACAATATTGCCACATTCATCATGCATATGGTCCCCTTGAATTTATACGTACATCTAAAAGCATTTTGAAATCATGAAGTGAGGTTCCCCCTCAACTTATGCTTATATCAAACATGGTTTCCTCACAAAATGTTTTGAAAAATTTTGTTTTGAGTACAAGCATGTGTATGTGTGTATCTCCTTTGAAGGTGTAGTACCAAAAAAATTATACATGTTGATACTCATATACATATTTCTCCCACCTTTGGCATCATCAAAATAAAACCAAGCATGTTACAATCACTTGTCAAAGGTAGGAACACAATGCATAAATTAATGATGTATAAGTAGCAAAGTTAGCTCCTTTTCTTTTGTTTATGCATTTCTCTAATGTCAATGATATGAATGAGAAACAATATATAGTGCTCAATACCACAATACTTCTCTCATGATCATCACAACTAACAAACAATCAAGCAATGCATGCAAGCATAAAGATCATTCAAACATCAAATAAAAATGATGTCCATTTTATAAAAACCACATCATAACATAGTTGTAGTCAAAAGGACTTTAAATAACATAGAGCCTAACACTCAAAATGACTTTAAGTGTCTTAGAGTGATAACAAAATGTAACATCCTAAACTGTGGATGTCCTAGTGCATACTAACTATGACTGATAACTCTTAAGCTTCTAGAATTCCATGAATGTGTCATCAACTGGATTATCTAGACGATATACAATATCAGAAGGTGGTGGTGGAGAAGGAGGTGGAGTCCCTAATATTGAATTCATAAATGCCATCATGTCATCAAGCTTAGTGTGCAAACCTGCCACACTAGTAGTGAGAGTGTCCACAGACCTACTCAAGCTATCAAACTCTTCATAGGTAACATATCTAAATCTAGATGCACCCTCATCTCGTATAGCCTCATCATCACATCTTTGAATCTCCATAGTGTGTGAAAGATTTTTTTCTTCTCTTTCCATCTCACCTTCCACACCTATAACTCCCACTACAACCCCATCCTATGCACATTCTCACCTCTTTCTCTTGATTTTGTTATCTCCCTATCTTGTCTAATATGAAACTCAAGAAGATTTTCAATTCCCATTTGTTTGAGTGTGGTGCTGTCAAAGAAGGTCTTCCCTGCAATGCACTCCTCATGTGCTAAATCAATGTCAAAAGCTTTAAAGACCTTGGTAAAAAGCACATCATATGGGAGCCTTCAACCAACTGCATGTATTGCCTATAGATGTTGGGAAGATTTAATTTCCTACCAACCATAATGCATACAGCTAAGAAGACTTGAAACTGAGTCACCTCATTGTAGTGACCACCTTTAGGAAGAATAGTCTTGGTCATAATTTTGTTAATGATCCTAGGGGCTAGAAGCATGTTCTTAGCCTCAATTTTTGGTCCCTCTACACGTCTCTCACCAAATACGATATTTAAACAACTACTTGCACTTACTCTTTCAAGTGTACTCTTTGCCAAAATAAAATAGTCTCACCTTCATTAGGAACCCCCAATATCTTGGATAACATCTTTTGTGATATTTTTATCACTTTTCCATGCACCATAGATTTTTTAGTTCCTAATAGTTTCACATACAAATTAGTATAAAATCTACACACTAAGTTGGGATAATAGACTTCATCTAATTCTATTAGGGGCAATCAAGTAGTCTCTGTCAATTTTGAATCAATATTCTTATAATCTAAGTCTACCAGTTTAATAGGTTGACTCTCATAGAAGTCCTTGCATTCATGCCTTGGCCACTTGTTTCGGCATTTATCATTTAGAATGGCCAAATCATTTCTCCTCTTGGATCTCCTCTCTTAGGCAGCAGATGACTCCCTAGCTCCATTGCTCTTCTTTGGAGCCATAAGGAGAGAAGCCTTGAGTCTAGGGTTTTTTATAATTTNATCCTCTTGGATCTCCTCTCTTAGGCAGCAGATGACTCCCTAGCTCCACTGCTCTTCTTTGGAGCCATAAGGAGAGAAGCCTTGAGTCTAGGGTTTTTTATAATTTTAATCCTTTGATAGTCCATGAAAGATAGAGAGAACAACAGTGAANCCACTGCTCTTCTTTGGAGCCATAAGGAGAGAAGCCTTGAGTCTAGGGTTTTTTATAATTTTAATCCTTTGATAGTCCATGAAAGATAGAGAGAACAACAGTGAATGAAAGATTGGGAATTAGATTTCTGGGTTTATAGAGTTTTATGAGAATAGAAATAGAGGAGTGAGGGATTTTGAACCAAAAATATGATTTTATCCCCAAAAACTATAAAACTAGAATTGTCAGTTTAAGCTTTTGAGCCCAACTGGTGTGCCGGTTCATTTTTCTTTCTAAATTTTCTAAGTTTTAACTCACAGTTTTACCTTCTCTCATTTCAATCTCTATTCATAAGGTTTAGTGATCCATAATTCTCTTCTAATTGAGCTAAATCTCTTCTTAAACAAAGGTTTGGTGAAGAAGTCTGCTAATTGATCTTCAATCCTAACAAACTCAAGTTCAATATAACCATTTTGAACATGTGTTCTAATGAAATGGTGCTTAATCTCAATGTGTTTAGTCCTAGAGTGTTGAATAGGATTCTTGGTGAGGTTTATGGCACTAGTGTTTTCACATCTAATACGAATATGATTGAAATATATATTAAAATCTTTTAAGGTTTGCTTCATCTAAAGAACTTGTGCATAACTACATCTGGTGCAATGTATTTGGCCTCGGCCGTAGACAAGGCAACCGAATTTTGTTTCTTGTTGAACCAAGAAACAAGTGAGCATCCAAGAAATTGACATGTGCCACTAGTGCTTTTCGTATCAACTTTGCACCCGCCAAAGTCCGCATCTGCATAGCTAATGAATTCAAAAGATGAACTCTTAGGATACCATAATCCCAAACTTGTGGTCCCCCAAGGTATCTAAATATTTTTTTTATCGCACATAGATGTGATTCTATAGGATTCACTTGAAATCTAGCACAGAAGTATACACTAAACATAATATCAGGTCTACTAGCTGTTAGACAAAGTAAACTTTATATCCACATCTTTTCCATTTTCGTCTTTGTCAAGCTTTAGTTATGTGCTCACAAGTGTGCTATATGATTTTGAGTTATCTAGTCCAAATTTCTTCAATATGTCTTTAGCATATTTGGTTTGACTTATAAATATTTCTTCTTTTCCTTGTTTTATTTGCAAACGAAGAAAGAAATTTAACTTACCCATTAGGTTCATTTCAAACTCATTGCTCATGCATTTAGCAAAATCATCACGTAGTTTATCATTTGTAGCACCAAATATAATCTCATCAACATAGATTTGTACAATAAGAATGTACTCATGTATATGCTTTATGAACAAGGTTGTGTCTAAGTCTTTCATACGAAGCTCTAGGTGCTTGTTTTAATCCATATAATGCCTTAGTAAGTTTTTAGACATTATTAGGGTTGTGTCTGTCCTCAAAAATAGGTGGTTATTCTACATGTACTTCTTCTAAAATAAAGTCATTTAATAAAGCACTCTTAGCATCCATTTAATACAATTTAAAACCTTTATGGTATGCACATGCAAATAGCATTCTTATGGCCTCTAGTCTAGCTACGGGGGCCAAATGTCTCATCATAGTCTATTCCTTCTTATTGATTATATCCTTGTGCCACCAATCTAGCTTTATTTCTGGTGATGTTTGCTTCTTCATCTTGTTTGTTTCTAAATACCAATTTTGTGCCCACGATGGAAGCGTCTTTATGTCTTGGAACTAGTTCACATACTTCATTCCTTCTAAACTAGTTTAGTTATTCTTGCATGGCCATAATCCAAGATTCTTCTTTTAATGCTTCATTTATCTTCTTAGGTTCTATATAAAATAGGAATGCTAGATTATTACATATGTTCCTAAGACTTGATCTAATTTTGACTCCTTGTGAAGGCTCTCCTATGACTTCATCTAGGGGATGACATATGACTCTTCTATATTCCCTAGGAAGTCCTTGTGAAGTAGGTTCATTTGTGTCCCTAGGTTGGTCATCTTCTTTATCATCATCCTTCCTATAACTATTGTCATCATCTATGTTAACTCTTCTTATTTGAAAATCTAAGTCAAACTCCTCATCATCTTCATTTCTATTTCTAATAGTTAAAGGATCCGATTAATCAAAGAATACATGCATGGACTCTTCAACTACAAGAGTTCTTTTGTTAAAGACTCTATAGGCTTTGATATACGTGGAATTACATAAGAATATAGCCTCGTCTGATTTTGCATCAAACTTTCCTAAGTGGTCTTTTGTATTTAATATGAAACACTTACATCCAAATACCTTGAAATATCCAATTTTTGGCTTTCTATTGTTCCATAACTCATAAGGAGTTTTCTTGATAATTGGTCTAATTAAAGCTCTATTAAGGATGTAAGAAGAACAATTTACAGCTTCACCCAAAAAATATTTTGGTAGGCCATATTCATGAAGCATGGTTTACTCATTTCTATAATGGTCCTATTCTTTCTTTCTACTACACCATTTTGGGGTGATGTTCTAGGAACCGAGAATTCATGTTCATAACCTTTATGAAGACAAAAATTCTAAAACTTATGTTGGTCAAATTCTCCACCATGATCACTTCTAACATAAGTTTTAGTGGCCTAGTTGTGGAAATGGAGATTTGGGGCTTAAATGTGCTATTGCATTGCTTTCCTAGTAGACATTGTTGACAAACTTTGCCCTTTTCAAACTTAATTTTGGGCAAGTCTTCGATAAGGACTTTTCTAACAAGTTTAGAAAGTATATCCATACTACAATATCATAATTTTCTATGCCAAAGCCAAGATTCATTTTTAATTACGACTAGACATTTTACGTTTTGATCATATAGGTCATCAAGATCCACAACATGCACATTTTCAACTTTTTTAGCAACAAATAATANCATTTTACGTTTTGATCATATAGGTCATCAAGATCCACAACATGCACATTTTCAAAATTTTTAGCAACAAATAATATACAATTTTCTATTATATTTTTTACTTTGCATGTATTAGCTTCAAGGCCTCTATTACATAATCGACTTATGATAAGCAAGTTTTGTTTCAAATCATTAACCGACAAGACATTTTCTATTTGGAGTGAAAATACCTTACCCAGATTTTCAATACCAATGATTTTTCATTTGACATTGTCTCCAATTGTTACATATCCACCATCCTCTTTTGATAGTTTTGCAAACTTGGATTTATCTCCCGTCATATCTCTTGAGCATCCATTATCAAGAAACTACTTATTGGTCTTGTGAGTAGATTTGAAACACACCTACACGTCGTAAACAATGATTGGCCTTTGGTACACACTTAGTTTTGGGTCCATTATAATTAATGAAAGCCTTATGCATGGCCCTATTTTGTTGTGCTCTCCTAGCATAGCAATTATATGTAAGATGTCCTATTTTATGACAATAATTGCATGTCTTGGTAACATTACTTGATTTGGATTCTTTAACAAAAAAAATTCTTTTAGGCCTTTTGTTTTGATTGATTGTTAAAACCCCAATTTAGCTTTATCAAACACACATCTTTCGCCTGACAAAAGTTTTTCAATTTTTCACTTCCTTGAGTAAAATTTAAAACTACTTTGTTCAAGTCACAATTTGTCTTTTTTAAATCCAAGATCTCTTCCTTATGTTTGTTATGTAAGGAGGAATCCTGAGATTCCTTTTTCAAATAGGGTTTTTGAACCTTGAGTTTTTCATCCTTAATTTTCAAAGTGCCATTATCTTTAGAAACACCAACAAGATTTTTCTTGAGATCTTTATATTTGTTTTTAATAGTGAGCAAATCATTATGTAGTTCATGCATGGCATCATGCATTTCATCTAATTAATGTTCATTTTCATAACATGAGATAGAGTTTACCTCATTGTCTTCCTCTAATGCCATGAAAACAAAGATTTGTGACTTCTTTGGTCTCCTCATGATCGGAGTCACTATCACTATCACTCCAAGTGACCTTCATTGCCACCTTCTAATCCTTCTCATATGTCTTCTTCAAAGTAAGACAATTTTACTTGATATGCCTCGGTTTGATGCATTCATAGCAAATTACAATATTTTACAATATTTGTTCTTGAGTTTCCTCCTCTCATGTAGCGACCTTGCTTCTTAAGAAACTTTGTGAATCTCCTTGTGATGAAAGCAAGTTCTTCATCACTTTCTTCCTATTCTTCATCATTTTTCTCATTGCTTGTCTTGGTGGACTTGAAAGCAATTTTTCTAGCTCTTCATCCATTTTTATATCCATCTCACATGTCATGAGGGATCCAAGTAGTTCTTCTAGTGGAAGATCCTTGAGGTCTTTGGTTTCAATGATGGCGGTGACTTTGGCATTCCAAGATCTTGGAAGACACTTAAGAATTTTTCTCACAAGTTCCTCATTGGCAAAAGATTTATTGAGAGATTTAAGAGCATTCACAATATTAGTAAAACTTGTGAACATTTGTGAAATACTTTCTTGGGGCTCCATCCTAAAAAGTTCATAGTCATGCACAAGCATATTAATCTTTGATTCCTTAACTCTATTAGTTCCCTCATGTGTGACCTCTAACATATGTCATATTTTTCTTGCGGTCTTTCATGTTTATATTCTATTAAATTCTCCTCTATCTAATGCACAATAAAGGTATTCATAGTTTTAGCATTTAAAGTGTGTTCCTTATTTTGATCATTATTCCAATCTTTTTTCTCTGAAGTGGATTTTGTGTATTCATCTTCAATAATATCCCATAACCCATCATCTGGTGACATGATATAAATTTTCATCCTAACTTTCCAATAGAGATAGTCATTTACATTAAAGAATGGAGATCTAGTGATCGATTAGCCCTAGTACTTCATGCATGATACAGTGATTTACATAATTGGGTGTAACATAAAAGTTGATTGATTGGTTATAGATGGGTAAAGTCTTGGCATAACCAATGCTTTTGATTCAATTTATGATCTGAAATTATGTCATCAATGAATCATCAACCTACCAGTTGAATAACTAAAGTGATCCAAATGAATGAGTTGACCTTCTGATTCACTAAGGATGTTTAACTGATGCATGGTACAAAACTGTCGATTGAATAACTCAATTGATCCAACTGAATAGCTTGACCTCCTAGTTCACTAAAGATGTTTAACTGATACATAGCACAAAACTGCCAATTGAGTAATTCAAGTATTCCTCTTGAATGGCTTGAACTTCTAGTTTACTTGGATTATTCGATTGTCACATACACCTACCAGTTAACTTAAACAGTTGTTGTGTTACGGTTTAATATACATCAGGCCTACTGGTTGACTTTCCAATGACCTGGAAGTTAATTGTTGGAAGGTGTCATTTCCAATACTTAACCAATATAAAGCATATGAGATCTTTAAACTGAAGGGTATCTTTCATATTATTGTCTTTTACCAGATTACCTACGCATTTTATTTATGCAATTTATTTACCAGTTTATCACACACACCACAAGTTATCTCATGTTACACTGCTTTTATAACAACTTCATTTTTCTCATTTTAAATTTCAATTATTAAAACACTTTGTGGGATTGATCTTGGACTTAAACCGAGAAACTACAATTTGACCACTTATACTTAGGTGTATGATATAAAGCAGGTCACAAAACAGGTCGAGTTAAGTTTTTGGCGCCATTGCCGGAGAATTATTGTAATTTTAATTCAAATAGGGAAGCTGTTTGCTAGTATTATATGTCTATATATTGTTTGTTTTCTTTTAATATTTTATGTATGTTCTTTCATTAGTAGGTTCTGTAAATCAGTCATCTCCTTCGTCTTCGTCATCTTCATCTTCACAAGCATCATTTGATTTAAGTATGGCTCAAAATATTCCTAGGGAGCAAGAAGTAGTTCAAAATGTCCGACCTTTAAGAGAATATTTGCATCCCACATGTACTAATGTCCCGTCGTGCTTTGTTTTTCCAACAGACGCTCCAAATCTTAATATTAAGTTAGGGATAATATAATTACCACCTTAGTTCCATGGTTTCGAATCTAAAAACCCTTATGTGCGTATGAAAGAATTTGAAAAAGTCTATGGAACTTTGCAGGATAACTCTGAAATGGCCCCGATTAAAACTTTTTCCTTTTTCCTTGAAAGATAAAGCTAAACAGTGGCTTAATTCTATTACAAGTTGGTAAACTTTGCAAACTAAGTTTTTCAAAAAGTTTTTCCTTATGCATCGTACTAATGCTCAAAATTTACAGAGTATTGAAGACATCAAGAGTCATCTAGCCAAGTTGACTCAGTCCCTGAGTACACCAGAGAAGGGAAAATTCTCATCTCAAGCTAAACCTCCACAAAGTCAAAATCAAGCCAATATAGTGTTATCTAAACCTTCTTCAAGTCAAGTACAAGCAATCATAATACTGGGAAGTGGTAAGGTGATTGACATGACCATTAAACCCAAGATTTCTAAAAAGATACGTAAATCAATTATTGTAAATGAACCACTTGAACCCGAACCTTCAGTTGGAAAACAACCAAAACCACAAAATGAGAAAGAACATTCGTGTCCTATTCCATTGCCTTTTCCTCAAAGGGTCAAGAAGTCCTCATCTTTGAAAGATCTCTCTGAAATTCTCGAGTTGTTTAAATAAGTAAAGATTAACATTCTTTTGTTGGATGCAATTAAACAAGTTCTAGCTTACGCCAAATTTTTAAAAGATCATTGCACGGTAAAAAGAAAAATCAATGTACAAAAAAAAAGCATTTTTAACTGAACAAGTTAGTGCTATCATACAACATAACACTCTTCTTAAGTACAAAGATCCTAGAAGTCCTACAGTCTTATGTATCATTGAAAATTTTTGAATTAAACAAGCTCTATTTGATCTTAGAGCTAGTGTTAATTTAATGTCATACTCAGTATATACACAATTAGGGTTAGGTGAGTTGTAACCTACCAATGTTACACTGTAATTAGCAGACCGATCTGTAAAAACTCCACAAGGAATTGTGGAGGATGTTCTAGTCCAAGTTGATCAATTCTATTTTTCAGTATATTTTATTGTTTTAGATACACAACCAATTTTTCATGCATCTGCATACATACCTATCATTTTTGGGTCGATTATTCCTAGCTACATCAAATGAATTAATTAATTGTAGGAATTGAGTCAAGAAACTTTTATTTGGAAATATGACCTTGGAATTAAATATTTTTAACACTGCAAAACAACCCAGAGAAGAAAAAGAATCACCTGAAGTAAATTGTGTTGAGTTTTTAACTCAGAGTTTATTTGAAAATGCTTATATGAAAAAAGAGTCATCTATATTAGTATCTATACCTAATAATGAGTCTGAAGATATATCAGCATGGAATCCAAAAATGTGAAAAATTGTTGCATAAGTTTGTAGAATCAAGCATCAAAGTCTAGGGTTGGAGACCAGTATCACCTATCTTTATCAACATACAGCTGATTATGAACAAAAACAGGCTAAAATATTGAGGCTACTCAAAGAGCATTTTGGTGGAGCCCATCTACTTCTTAATCGGAGACACTGGAGATTCTACAGATCTTGCTATTTCTTACTCATCTTTTGTTTATCCACTTAAACTTACTTTATGTTTTGAATGTTGATTTTGAACATATTTTTGTTAATTAATGTAATACTCATGTTTTTATAAGTTAGGAGGATTATTTCATAAAATTCGCAGTTAAATTAGGTTATTATTCTCATGTTGATCATGCGGGATTTTCATATTTTAGTTGTATATAATCTTAGTATTTTTATTTAAACTTATTCTTTTGAGCACAAATAGATTTCTTTATTTTTAAAACCTTGAGAAATATTACACTCTTTGCATATATAGTGGAGATGTAAAACCTATTGTAGATTTTGAGCTAATCTTTCTTGGAGAAATATTCTACATCTACTCAAATAAGAATCTTTGATTGAAAAATAAACTTTCTTTGAATAATCTCTTTATATTTGTTTTGATTAGCACTCATTGAATTGTATTGTTAGCATTTTTGTTGAAATTTTTACTTAGAAATCATGCATGTGTATTAATCCTATCAATCCAAAAAGGGAGAATGTTGATAATATGTTTAATGTAGTGTTAATATCCTTTCATGAGATTATGTCAAATTCCAGTTCTATTCAAATAACTGTTCTTTTGATATATTACAAGTGATATTACTTTGTTTTGAAAATAATATTCCAATCAAATGTAATTACTGAAGTGAATAGTCACTATAACATATGTGTATTCTTTGCTTAGTGTATTCCAGGAGAGGATTGACATCAAGACTACCATGAAAGATTGTAATATTTTCTAAATGATTTTTGAAATAAAAAAATCATTGCACACACGCAAGTTTTTATAAAAATATATGGATAATATTACAACTAATGTGTGTTACTCTTATAGTGATTAGAAAAAGGAAGTATTCTAGCAATGCAAAGGAATATTGATTTAATTTTATTTGTGAAAAGTATGAATTATGAACTCCTAATGTAAACCCCCACATTCATATCTTTATGTAGCAACATAATTATTTTTGAAATGCTAATATATGTGACAATGTATGCATGAACTATGTGGATTGTAAGAGTAGAAATAAAAATGTTAGTTGAGGCAATAGGGTATGAATTGGAAGTTAGTAAGTATTCCAGAGTTAAAACACATTTTAGATAAAATTTGGGTAGAAAGGATTTTGGACACTACCTAGTATTTGGACCATAACCTTTTACCCTGATGTCCATGTGAGCCAAAATGTTTACAGTAGATAGTAGATATCCAGGGCTCTAAAAGTGTATTTCACAAAAATTTTCCAAATCGATCTCTAAATAGGCAAACTTCACTAGAAGTTTCAGCATAAAAAGGAACTATGTTTGAATGTGAAAGTACATTCGAACGACCTACGTTCGAACGTGAAAGTCCGTTCGAACAACAATTGTCTTTGATGGGAAAAAAAGTACTGGGAGCAAATGACATTCGAACGCCAAAATTTTGGCGTTCAAACGTGAGTTACGAAATCTAGGTTTCAAAACCGCGCATAGGAGACTATTTCTTCCACTATAAATACTTAAAGACACCTTCATTAACCCCATTACAACATTTATAACCCTAGAGACGCTAAGAGAGGAAGAAATAATGGGAAATACACAAGATCAAGAGGGATTTTCACATTGAAGTGGATCAAAACTTCTAGTATGTCAAGAACACCAAGGAAGAAGAAAGGTAGGGGTTTCTTACCACTCTTGCCCATTGAGGCTAGGGTTTATATCTATGTATGTTTTGCTTCTAATCTTAGATATATGGTATGAAATCATTATTTGTTGATGCTCTTGCAAACCTTCTCATGTTTTGAGTGAAGTTATGGGTTAAAAGCCATAAAAACCATTGTTTTGACATCAAAACTTAGTTTTTCAAGAGAAATGGATTTTTCTCTTGATTTTTCCTTTTTTTTTGAATTAAAAACTCTATTGCTTGGTATTGAACAATAAAATGGTATTTTTGATGATCTCTTGCTTATTTTCTTAAATTGTTCTATTGGAATAATACAGTGAAATTTGGGGATTTTGAATTTTACTTGGGATTGGAGAAATTGGTTGGGTATTGTATCTCTTGTAGATGTTTGGATGACCATGGGTGGCCTTTAACTAGGTATCATAGAGTGGATAGATGTGTTCCTTACTATGTGCGGGTTTGAATGTTTTCTACCACTCGTAGTGGAGTTAGTGCCTTGCAAAGACCCAACCACTATTCGCTCACGTGGTACCGAGATTGAAGGTTAGTATATTATTCTTAGGTTGGATTCGTCACTACCAATGCATCGGTATACGTCCTTCCTAAAGTTGTATATCTTTGCGAGGATTGGATGTGTGTGTGTGGGTTAGGATATTCTCGATATATTTATTCATGCGATGTCATACACCATACCCAGGATACAAGTACAGATACAAATACAAATTGTGGTTTGATATACATTATGGGCTATGGTTTATTGTGCAAAAGGGTTGGCTATGGTTTATTGTGGAAAGGAGTTTATGGTGGAATTGGTTTGTTGTGAAATTGGTTATTGTGGAAATGGTAACTTGTTAAAAATTGTTATTTTTGGGAATTGATTTTACTTTTTCATTTAATTATTGCTATTGTATAAACTTAAGATCCATTGAAACGTCCCTGTTTTCCTTCAAAAGCTATATATGATATTTGTAAAATGAGACCGACTGTTTTATATGCTTTTAAAACCTTGTTCAAGTTTTAGAGAATTTTCCTATAGAGCTTAGTGCTCATCACCCCTACAAACAATATCTTTTTCAGATTATGGTCTAGAGGAGGAGCTCGAAGTTGATAAACTGATACATTGGGAAGCTCCAATAGATGGGAATGTGGATCCCGAGGTGGATGTTTAGAGTTATATTCTCTTATGTTCTAGACTAAAAAATTCATTTTGAGACAACATGAAGTCTAATATTTTTGTTATTCCGTTGCAAGATAATAGTTATTTTTTGGAATGTAACTGCCATAGTTGGATATATTCTTTTGGATGATGTTGTATATATTGTGGATGATGAATGAAATTCTCCTTAGTTGTGAAGTTCATTTAGTTGCTCTCATCCTGTGTATAGTTTTAGATAGTAATGTCGTCCAAGGGAAATTTTGGGGCGTTACACCTAACTATTGAAGTTTGTAGGTAGCTTCACTCAAAACCTTCACGAGAAAAAATCCGTCCACTAGGGATCACCTAGGGGTTTAACGACTTGTTGTATACGCTCAATGCAATCGTGAAATCTACAAAAGTGATTTTATTTTGTTAATTTTTTTTATTTACTAGGGGCTAGTAAAGTTTAGGTTGGGAAGTGTGATTAACCCTAATTAGTGTATAAATTAAAATAAATTAATAAAGTTAATTATGTAGGTTAAAATAGTTAAAAACTATAAATTAGGGTTAATGTGTGGAATGTTGTTAATTTCAGGGTTTCGTGCAGAAATTATGGGGAACAATCTGTCAAAGCTTAACCTAGCAGAGGATACAGTGTAATTACAACAAGAAAATCTGCCAGAACAATGTACAAGATCACCACAAACCCAGAGGTCTAGCACCGTCCAGACGGTAGTGATGGCGTCCGGATGATGGCCAAAGGCGGTTCACTTCTTCTTCCTTCTTCTAGCAGATTTCTTGGCCTATAAATAGGCTTGGCCAACATTCATAATCGGGAGATTGGAGAGAGGATGATGGAGAAAAGCTTAAGTTCAAATCCTAAGAGAGAATCCAAGGGAGATTAAGAGAAAATGTAGAGAAAGATGTTGTCCAACCTACTCTCCAGCCAGAATTTATGTTATTTCTACATTTCTGTTATACTTTTCTACTTAGAAGGTTGAACTTTAGTGACTTTTGTGTCTTAATTGATATTCAGGTGGTTGTATTTCAACTATTCCTTGGGAAATGAGTGTCTGTATTTTTTATTTAGTATTGTAATGAAACTATCTCGCACTTCTTGCTTGTTTATAGCAATGGGGTGTGAGTAGTTTACTTATACCCTTCAGTGAGGGGTGAACATATGTATATTATTGGTAAATTATGAAAATTCCGATCTTTAATTATGCTCTATTGTTATATACACTCCCTTAATTGATGGATGGTCATATTTATAATATGTTCATGGTTATGAATACCGAGTAGTACTTAATATTCTATATCATTATATCTACTATATGTACTTCATGCATGATACAGTGATGTATGTAATTGGGTGTTATGTAAAATTCGATTGATTAGTTATAAACGGGTTAAGTCTCGGCATAGCCAATGCTTTTGAGTCAATGTGTAACCCGAAATTGCATCATTAGTGAATCCTCAACCCGCCAGTTGAATAACTAAAGTGATCCAACTGAATGACTTGATCTTCTAGTTCACCAAGGATGTTTAAGTGATGTATGATACCAAACTATCGGTTGAATAACTCAAGTGATCCAACTGAATCGCTTGACCTCCTAGTTCACTAAAGATGTTTAACTGATTCATAGTACAAAACTGCCAATTGAGTAATTCAAGTATTCCTCCTGAATGGCTTGACCTTCTAGTTTACTTGGATTATTCGATTGTCGCATACACCTACTAGCTAACTTAAATAGTTGTTGTGTTATGGTTTAATATACATCAGGCCTATCAGTTGACTTTCCAATGACCTGGAAGTTAATTGTTGTAAGGTAGCATTTCAAGTACTTAACCAAAATAGAGCATATGTGATCATTAAATTGAAGGGTATCTTTCATATTATTGTCTTTTACCAGTTTACTTATGCATTTTATTTATGCAATTTATTTACCAGTTTATCACACACACCACAAGCTACCTCATGTTACACTGCTTTTATAATAACTTCACTGTTCTCATTTTAAATTCCAATTTTTAAAACTCTTTGTGGGATCAATCTTGGACTTAAACCGAGAAAACTAAAATTCGACTACTTATACTTGGGTGTATGATATAAAGCAGGTCATAAAGTAGGTCAAATCAACAACCGCTCTGCTATTGTCACAATAAAGTGTAATAGCCAATTTTATCGAAAGTACCACTTCTAAATCCATTAGGAATTTTCTAAGCCAAATTGTCTCTTTGGCTGATTCAGAAGCTGCAACATACTCGACCTCCATAGTGGAATCAACAATACAAGATTGTTTGATACTCCTCCAACTTATGGCTCCACCTCTTAGAGTAAACACATATCCTGAAGTACACTTTCTAGAATCCTTATTTGATTGAAACTTAGAGTCCATGTACCCGATGGGTACTAGACTATCTGCTTGGTAAACTAACATATAATCTATTTTCCTTTTCAGGTACTTGAGAATATGTTTTACCAAAGTCTAATGTTCTTGCCCAAGATTAGACTGATATCTACTAACCATGCCAATGGCAAAATAGATGTCAAGTCTAGCGCAAAGCAAAGCATACATGAGACTTCCTTCCTACTGCCAAAGCATAAGCAACTGCTGTCATGCTATCTATCTCTACAAGTGTCTTAGGTTACAGCTCCTTCGACAGAGAAACTCCCTGTCTGAAAGGAAGAAATCCCTTCTTGGAATTTTTCATGCAAAAATGGACTAGAATGGTATCGATATTGGTAGTTTGAGATAAGCCTATCATCCTATCTTTGCAAATTCGCATAATCTTGATCCCAAGGATGTGGCTAGCCTCTCTAAGATCCTTCATATAGAACTGATTGGATAATCATACCCCAACAGAAGATAACACCCCCACATCATTTCTGATGAGCAGGGGCGGCCCAACCTAATTTGGGGCCCTAGGCAAAAATGTAATAGGAGGCCCTATAAATATTTTATTGAGTAATAATAATAATATTAAATATTTATTCAAATATGTTTATTTACAAATTATTTGTTTTGTCTTTTAAGATATAGCATACTAATTCAAATTTTTAATTCAAATTTTACAAATAAAAATTGTATTAATCGAAGTCAAATACGGAGATCAAATACAATGATACATACTGTTTCTTTAAGATAAAAGAGAAACATAATTGAAAATTAGGTTGACTATTAAAATATTTTTTTCCTAAATGTATATAAAAATAGAAATTTATACAAGTTGAGTAGTTCTAAAATAAATGAGATATTGTTAGATATCATAGAAAAAAAATCTATTTTTAAATAAAAAAAATTAGTAAAACAACTATGGTTAATTAATTTGAGATAACTAGTGCATTCCTGTTACACACTTTATTTTATAGTCATTTGTGCATTGTAAACAAAGTTATTAAAAAATGATCTCAAATTTAACTTATACGAGTGTAAAATTATTATTCATACCCATTATACGATATACAGTTCATTTTAATAATAAGACTGCAATGTAATAATACATATAATATAAATATCAAGTGAGATAAAAAAATAAGCTGAACTTTAGGGGCCCTAAATTTTTTTGAAAGAGGTTCTAAAAANGATTTTAATAATAAGACTACAATGTAATAATACATATAATATAAATATCAAGTGAGATAAAAAAAATAAGCTGAACTTTAGGGGCCCTAAATTTTTTTGAAAGAGGTTCTAAAAATTTTACAATAATGCTAATTGCACTTAATTTGAGGACCAAGTAGATTAGATAAATAGTGAATTTTGTTTAAACTTATCACTCACTATTAATTCAATGATTAAAATATATTNATTTTACAATAATGCTAATTGCACTTAATTTGAGGACCAAGTAGATTAGATAAATAGTGAATTTTGTTTAAACTTATCACTCACTATTAATTCAATGATTAAAATATATTGAGTATTTAAATTATATTCTAAAATTTTAATTATATACCATTATTTATTTTATTTTGGGGCCCC
>CAUOFW020008680.1:136961-148806 GCA_963454935.2 Ilex paraguariensis
CCAGTTGTAGAACAACTGTTGTGTTAAGCCCAATGGGGGGCTTTAGGAATGTTTGGGTTAATAAGAGAGTAAGTGCTGATGTTAGA
Organism: Ilex paraguariensis; assembly: GCA_963454935.2. Classification (NCBI taxonomy): domain Eukaryota; kingdom Viridiplantae; phylum Streptophyta; class Magnoliopsida; order Aquifoliales; family Aquifoliaceae; genus Ilex; species Ilex paraguariensis. Next base: position 137,048 of record CAUOFW020008680.1, read on the forward strand.
TCAAAGGACAAAATATAAGTGGTTCACCTTAAATAAAAGGTCAAGGCTACATCCACTATAACGGAGGCTCTTCCTCTTTAGGGGTTGTATTGGTTGACGAAGAAGACAGTAGTTAGAGTGGATTTTTAGTTCAAAGCCTTTTTAAACAGTATATTCTAAATAAATTAAGGAACTCTCTTTATACAATGTCTTCATCTTCTATTTATACATGTGACCATCTAGGGTTTTCTACAATTCTTCCTTTTCCTGACTGATTCTGTGGTCCCATCTTTATTTGTCCTTTAGCAGGGTCTGCCACCCTGATGCACTTTGTGCCCACAATCCTTAAAACGGAACGTATCAATATATTTCCTTTACAAAAGAATATTTGTTCGTTAGGGTTACCAAAAGTTGTCCCCTTGTCCCATGGACATGTGGCGCGAAAGGAGTTGCTTGAAATTTATCCTGTACCGAGCTCTTAGACCTCAAATTGGTCCATTTTGTCGTGCTTGAGATGACTGAGCAGGAATATACTGAGCTGGATGGCCTTGAACTTCATGCCTTAGGTTGTGGTCCACTTTCATGACGAAGTGGGCATGCTGCAGGTGGGTTGTTTAGGTTGTCATCCAAAAAGGGGGCTCATCAAATGTTTTGGGCTTTGAATGGGTGGCCTAAGCTTGAATCTATTATTATCAGTTACCTCCTAGCACCAGGTCAAGAAGGTGTCTTTTCAGCTTTGACCTGGGGTTTTACAAGTATTTTTCATAGTCACGACTATTTCCATAGATGACGGGTTTTCATGATTACTAGCGCTGCCCTAGGGACGCGTTTAATTAACACATGTCAACTATGATGGGATAGGCGTNGCTTTGACCTGGGGTTTTACAAGTATTTTTCATAGTCACGACTATTTCCATAGATGACGGGTTTTCATGATTACTAGCGCTGCCCTAGGGACGCGTTTAATTAACACATGTCAACTATGATGGGATAGGCGTGCTTGAGGAGGACACGTGTCATTCGGACGAATATCCCCTTGTATGGCTCTTTCTGCACGTTCTCCTCCACATCCCATCATGCTAATAAATGTTGTGTATAAAGGGGGGGGGACCCCTTTTGCTTCTTTACAGATATTTTGAACTTCTATCTCTTTACACTACTTTTCCTCCTCCTAAATTCCATGGCAGCCACTTCGATTTCTTAGTGGTTTTAAAGGTTTTNATCATGCTAATAAATGTTGTGTATAAAAGGGGGGGGACCCCTTTTGCTTCTTTACAGATATTTTGAACTTCTATCTCTTTACACTACTTTTCCTCCTCCTAAATTCCATGGCAGCCACTTCAATTTCTTGGTGGTTTTAAAGGTTCTGTGCCTTTTACCTCTCCGCATGTTAACTCTAGCTCTTTGTTAGGTACGTTCCTTCTCCTTCTTCGATCTAGATCCCTTTAACCCTCCCTAGTGGGGCTACAGGCTCCGTTTCATTATTTGAAAGTTGAGCTATTTCTAAAACCGTTCCGATAGTTTTGCTTCTCTTTCACGATTCGTAGATTATCCCCTCTTATTGAGGTTGTCCTTACTNAGATCCCTTTAACCCTCCCTAGTGGGGCTACAGGCTCCGTTTCATTATTTGAAAGTTTAGCGATTTCTAAAACCGTTCCGATAGTTTTGCTTCTCTTTCACGATTCGTAGATTATCCCCTCTTATTGAGGTTGTCCTTAGTTAGAGCTTGGTGTCCAGTTCCCCTATTCTTGACTGATTGCACTTTGCATTTGCCCCCTTGCATTCTGATTTGCAGTTTAGACCGCTAATGGGGAGGATAATTTTTGAGTCTTCTTCTGTTTCGCGTTTATGGAGGAGGGTGATGAGGGTGTCGATGAAGTCTCTACTGCTTCCTTCAGTGTCCATTATGAGGTGGGGACATCTTCTCCCCAAAGCAGGGAAGAGGTCCTCGTAACTAAGGATACAAAAGTCGAAGATAACCAATTTCCCATGTCCTTAGTAGAAAACTTAGAATTCCTTCCTAGGGAGCTAANCCGCTAATGGGGAGGATAATTTTTGAGTCTTCTTCTGTTTCGCGTTTATGGAGGAGGGTGTCGATGAAGTCTCTACTTCTTCCTTCAGTGTCCATTATGAGGTGGGGACATCTTCTCCCCAAAGCAGGGAGGAGGTCCTCGTAACTAAGGATACACAAGTCGAAGATAACCAATTTTCCATGTCCTTAATAGAAAACTTAGAATTCCTTCCTAGGGAGCTGACTACGGAGGGTTTTGTAACGCCCTAAAAACCACCTTGGACAGCATTACCATTTAAAACCATTCATATCATGAGAGCAACTAAATAAATCCATGATTTACAAATATTCTTAATTTAACAAAATTTAGGCAGAATCTCCTTTGTACAGGGAGCTCTACCCAAAAACTCAACCTGTGCATTTATACTACATTGACCACACCGGGTCCATTTAACCATCAAATAAAAATATTTCATTCATCATATGTACTATCCACAATGTCATCCCAAAAAGAATAAGCCAAGTTATGACAATTACATCCCAAAAGAATTACACTCAACTTTAGCAGGGGAATAAACAAAATACTAGACTATTTATGATCGTAAATAAGATTTCTTAGTCTAGTACAAAAATAACTATAGCCCTAGATGTCCACCTCGGGATCTAGAATTCCCTCGGGTGGGGGGCCTCCCCATGCCCCGGCTCGTCAGCTCCGAGGTCCTCTTCTAGCACCAAATCTGAAAAATGTTTAACGGTAGGGGATGAGCACGAAGCTCTATAGCAAAATCCTCCCAACNCCGAGGTCCTCCTCTAGCACCAAATCTGAAAAATGTTTCACGGTAGGGGATGAGCACGAAGCTCTATAGCAAAATCCTCTCAACTCAAACAAGGTTTAAAAAAAATATATAAAACAGGTCGGTCTCATTTCACCAATAACATATATAACTTTGAAAATAAAAATTAGGACATTTAAACAGATCTCAAGTTTAAGCACCACAATAATTTAAGACATAAATGAATCCAATATCCAACAACTAGTCCATTCCACCATAAATCGTTTCTCCCAAGTTCCTGCGGAATCCCATACTTCCCAAGATTCTTGTAGAAACCATTTATGGTATAATAAACAATAACCCTTTTTCTGTATTCGTATCGCAGGTATGAAGTAAGATTTCACATGGTCACCATCAAAAATATCATGACCCACGTACAAACCACACAATTCCCTTTTTCCACGAGACCCCCGTAAGTGATAATGGTTTAGCCTTCGCAAGGCACTAACCCTATTATGAGTGGTAGGAATAGTTTAACCCACACGGAGTAAGAAGTCGTCTACCCACTCCATGAAACCCGGTCAATAGTAACCCATGTTTATCCCCACAATCACACAATTGATACAATACCAACTATTTTCTCAAATACAAATAATTCTATAAACCCCCAATCACATGGGTATTTCTCAAATCACAAGAGAATCAAAAAATCCCAATAGAACATTATAAAAGAAAAGCATGAGATCATCATAAATATTATTTCATTACTCAACACAAAGCACTAGAGTTTTCGGAATCAACAATAATGGAGAAATTAAGGGAAAACCCCATTTTTCTTGAAAACTAGGTTTTGAAGCAAGTAAATGAGTTTTAATGGTTACCCAACCACCAAAATGTTTAAAACATGACAATAAATGCAAGAATACCAAGAGTCAAGTATATAATAACAAGTAATTAAGATTTTTAAGCCAAAAGAATACATATAAACTAACCCTAACCTCAATGTAAGAGAATAGGAAGAATTCCCCTACCTTGAATCAAAGTTCCAAACCAAAACCCAAGCTCAAGAGACCTCCTTTCTCCCTTTCCTCCTTTCCTCTATCTTCTCCTAGGGTGCTAAGAGGTTTGGGGTGAGAGTGGAGTGAAAGAAATAGAGGCAAATGGGCTGAAATCTGTGTTTTAAACACAGCAGTCCCGACGGGTTACTGTTCACAGGCTGCAATTTGGGTTTTCTCCAAAATTACGATTTTGCCACTAAAAATCTCCAATTTGATCCATATGACTACCCTAAGGTTTTTCGACGTTCCGAATTCATTTTTAATGTTATTTTAACCTAAAAATATTTATTTTTATGATTTATTTCAAAATTAAAATAAATTTACACTCGAAATATTAAAATTACTATTTTATTCCTCCGAACCGCCATATGTGCTAACGGCTATCCCAAATTCTTATGGTTTCAATATATATGGTTTATTCTTACGTCATTAAATATATACAAATCACTAAACAAGTAAATTACTATATTAATATAAACATGTGGGGGTTTACACCTTCAAAGTCTAAGAAGAAAGCACTACACTTTACTATCCAAGGAACACCATAGTGCAGATTTTTGGTCAACTTCGGAGAATAAACTGATTTGACTCAGGTATTTCTAGTATGTGTGACCTATATGGTTGGAAAGATATACGAGTTAGGGTTCTAACAAAAATAACGGTGCGCAATTTGGACTTTCCAACAAAGAGTTATGATCAAATTAGTGAAAGGTAGTCTGCCGGACTGCTTGGTTCTTCTATACTTGTCTAACTCGAGTTTGGGTGTCTTTTGTCACAAATCCTATCTCGTACCCATCTCCAATATAGGTAGGATGACTTTCATAAAGATCCATGTCTAGCATCATTCATTAACCAAAACCAAATTACCCTCCGTCTCCTAGAATCATCCATGACAACATGATGTAGAACTAGTATATTTAGAAAAAAATCTTTCTTCAATTCCTCTAAGCTAGCTCGTTGATGAGAATGCAAATGTCATATTTTTTTTTCTCTTTCATTATTTAGCCCTTTATACTTATTATTCTTATAGTTTGATTTAGGATGTAAATAAAGACGTTAAAAGTAGAACGAAGCTAATAGGATGATTGTTGATAGTATAGACATGTGGGGGTTTACAATCCACCCCCCTTAAAGAAAGTTTCATCCTCGAAACTTACCTCAAGTAGCGAATAAGTGTGGGTACTTCTCTCGCATTTCTAGCTCCGGTTCCCAAGTAGCTTCTTCCACTCCATGGTGTTGCCACAAAACCTTCACTAGTTGGATGACTTTGTTGCGGAGCACCTTCTCTTTGGCATCGAGGATCTTCACCGGTTGTTCTTCATAGGTTGCTCCGTCTTGAATTTCAATATCTTTCAAGTCTACGACCTGCGTTGCATCCGATTGACACTTTCTCAACATCGACACGTGGAACACGTCATGTACCCCAGACAACTGAGCTGGTAACCGCAACTGATACGCCGCTTTGCCCACAACTTTGATCACTTCAAATGGCCCGGTATATCTTGGCGCTAACTTTCCCTTCTTGCCGAATCTAAATACTCCTTTCTTGGGCGACACTTTGAGGAACACGTAGTCTCCCACTTTGAATTCCAAGGGTCTTCGTCTTTGATCCGCATAGCTTTTCTGTCGACTTTGCGCTGTGAGTAGCCTCTCTCGGATGAGTTGAATTTTCTCGGTAGTTTCTCAAACAATCTCTGGTCCAAACAAACTACTCTCGCCGGCTTCCAACCAACACGTAGGGGATCTACACGGTCTTCCATACAATGCTTCATACGGTGCCATCCCAATGCTGGCCTGATAGTTGTTATTATATGCAAACTCCACTAACGATAAGTGATCATTCCAGCTTCCTTTGAAGTCCAACGCGCAAGCACGTAACATATCTTCCACAATCTGTATCACCCTTTCAGATTGGCCATCCGTTTGGGGATGAAAAGCTGTGCTGAAATGTAACTCTGTCCCCATGGCTTGTTGTAGACTTTGCCAGAACCGCGCCACAAATCGAGAATCACGATCCGACACGATAGAAAGTGGAACTCCATGCAAGCGCACAATCTCACGGACATACAGCTGGCTCAAAGTCTCCAAGGTGTCCGTGGTCTTCATACCCAAAAAATGAGCGGACTTGGTAAGTCTATCCACAATAACCCATACTGCATTATGCCCGCGCGACGTCCGTGGTAAACCCGACACGAAATCCATGGTGATGTGATCCCACTTCCACTTTGGGATAGGCAAAGACTGTAGTAATCCTCCTGGCTTTTGATGTTCGATCTTCACCTGCTGGCACACCGCACATCGTGCTATGAACCTTGCCACATCCTTCTTCATTCCCTTCCACCAATATTGGCGCTTCATGTCCCTATACATTTTTGTGCTACCGGGGTGGATAGCAAACTTAGAGCGATGACACTCTCCAAGTATCTCCTCCTTTAGGGACGAATCATCGGGAACACAGAGCTTCTCCCCATATCTCAATTCTCCGTTTCTCAAAGACCAACCCTCCATAGTTTCTCCATTCTCCAATTTAGCTCGAATCGATGCTAATTCAGGATCCAAGCATTGCAATTCCACAACCCTACGTTGGAGAGTAGGTTGAGCCACAAGGTTGAACAAACATGGTCGGGATCCATCTTTTCCAACCCATAGATCAAAATCTCCAAGGGCATCCCTCATCTTCCATTTACATGCAAAAATATTGAGTTCACCCCAAGACTTTCTGCTAAGTGCATCGGCGACTACATTGGCCTTCCCCGGATGGTAGTTGAGTGTGAAATCATAATCTTCTAGATACTCAACCCACCTTCTCTGCCGAAGATTCAAATCTTTCTGTGTGAACACATACTTGAGGCTTTTATGATCCGAGAACACTTGAAACTTTTCCCCATACAAGTAACACCTCCACAGCTTGAGAGCAAAAACTACAGCGGCAAGCTCCAAGTCATGAGTGGGATAATTCTGCTCATGAACCTTTAATTGTCTCGAACCATAAGCAACAACCTTGCCTCCCTGCATTAGCACACATCCCAAGCCTCGTAGCGAAGCATCGGTGTACACATCATATCCTTCCCCACTGCTCGGAATAATGAGGACAGGTGTCGTCGTCAACCTCTCCTTCAAGGTGCGAAAGGCTAGCTCACACGCTTGAGTCCACATGAATTTTTTTCCCTTCCTTGTGAGGCGAGTCATCGGCATCGCAAGCTTTGAGAACCCTTCCACAAACCTCCGATAGTAGCCTGCTAAGCCCAGAAAACTATGTACTTCGGTCACATTCTTTGGTGGTTCCCACTTCATCACTGCCTCAATCTTTGCGGGATCAACAGCTACCCCTTGTTCCGACACCACATGGCCAAGGAATTTCACTTCCTTCATCCAAAACTCACACTTACTCATCTTCGCATATAACTTATGTTCTCTCAATGTCTGTAGCACAATAGAGAGATGGCGTCCATGTTCCTCGTGAGTCCGGGAATAGATTAGTATGTCATCAATAAACACGATGACAAACTGATCTAGATACGACCTAAATACCCTGTGCATCAAATCCATGAAGGCTGCTGGAGCATTAGTCAATCCGAACGGCATCACTGTATACTCGAAATGACCATACCGAGTACGAAAAGCAGTCTTAGGAATATCTTCCTCCTTGATCCGTAATTGATGATACCCTGTGCGAAGGTCAATCTTAGAGTAATATTTAGAACCCTTCAACTGATCAAATAGGTCGTCGATTCGTGGCAAAGGGTATTTGTTCTTCACAGTAACCCGGTTCAACCTTCGATAATCCGTGCACAACCGTAGTGTCTCATCCGTCTTCTTCACAAAGAGGACCGGGGCTCCCCAAGGTGAAGTACTCAAACGTATAAACCCAATGGCCAACAAATGATCCAACTGCTTTCTTAGCTCCTTTAACTCCAAAGGTGCCATTCGATAGGGAGCAATAGATATGGGTTCAGTTCCCGGATAGAGATCAATCCTGAACTCAATCTCCCTATGTGGCGGTAACCCGGGTAGTTCATCTGGGAAGACATCCAGAAAGTCCGACACTATCAATACCACATCCTCATGGAATTTATCCCGATCGTCTCCCATCAAACTAGCTAAGAAACTCAAATGGCTTCCCGCCTTCGCTTTCAAAAATCTACTACTCGTAGTAGGAAATGGGTGAGAAGATTTGTTATCTTTCTTGAAAGTGAAAACTACCCCTCCCGGTAATTGAAATGAAATCCTCTTGTGAAAGCAATCCATCACCGCATGGAATTTTGACAACAGATTCATTTCGAAGATTATGTCATACCCCATCATGTCGAATGCAACCAAATCTACAATCAATTCTTGTTCCCCAATTTGAAGCATACAACCTCTACACACCCTCGTAGTATCTAACCGTTCTCCCGTAGGCAAGTCAATACTCAAGGCATGCTCTAGCTTCTCAAATTTCAATCCCAAACTAAGAGCATATGTATTATGTACAAATGAGTGGGTAGCACCGGGGTCAAATAAGATTCAGGCCCAAGAGTTGTAAAGAAGTATGATACCTTCCACTACAGCATTAGAAGCATCCTCATCTGGTTGAGTCAAAGCAAAAACTCTCCCTTGATTGGCCCCACCGGGGGCTTGAGCTTGTAACTGTCTCTATTGTTGTGGTCTCGGTGGTGGTGGCTTATTTGCTTGAATCTGTCCTGTCGCTTGATTGGTCCTAGGTGGAAGTGAGGGGCATTGATTTTTGAAGTGCCCAAAATCTCCACATGCATAGTAGCGACGTGGGTCGGGGTCGGTCCTCATTTGGGTAGCTCCATCTCCTCGGGCTGTCAAAAGTCTCTGTCCACCTGCCTGGTCTAGATGACGGTATGGTGCCGCCCGCTGTACTCCACTGGTGCTAGTGCCCGTCCTGATCGGACCTCCCCTTGTGAAATTCTATCGCCGCTGGGTGTCCTCAACGTCCCTCTCCACAAGTGCGGCTCGGTCAACTAGATCCCCATAATCCCGAATCTTGAGAGCCACAAGCTTCTCCCTGATGGCAGGCCTCAATCCCTGCTCAAAGCGTTTGGCCCTTCTTACTTCTGTGGATATAAACTCCATAGCATAGAGGGAGAGCTCATCAAACCTCCTCTCATACTCGGCCACTGTCATGTTGCCCTGTTGTAGAGCCAGAAAATCGGCACTCATTCTATCCCTCACTGATTCAGGAAAGTATTTGTCTTGGAAGATTTGGTCAAACTCCTCCCAAGTAAGCATGTCGGTGTTCCTTCTTCTCTTCATGGAGTCCCACCAATGGTCGGCCTCCCCCTCCAATAGATAGGTTGCCATGTCATCAGACATTTTCTTCACCCGGCGAATCCACCTATCTGCATCCAAAGGTTTAGAGCTCCCTTGGAATGTAGGTGGACGTTGTTTCAAAAACTCCCAAAGGATGACCATCCTCCGATTTTCATTCCCGTTGCCCAGTACTTGGGCTAGTGGATGCGCCCCACCATTGTGGTTGTTGTTCCCATTTTGGTGTTGCACCAAAGTGGTAAGCTCTCGTAAACATTGGTAGATACCGTTTATGGCAACGGGAGGTGGTGATGGTGGTGGGTTTGCTTGGCCACCACAACCTCGTCCACGTCCACGTCCACGTCCACGCACTCCGTCCATCCTGCACACCAATTCACAATTTAGCTCCTTGATGTACAAGACATTCTAAGTATAGTTCTAGTCTAAGCATAACGTTTAGATAAACTTTCATCCAACAAGATACCTATTTCTCTAGCGGTGATCTATAACCTACAACTCTCATGTAAGACCTAAAGCCTAGGGTCTGATACCAAAATTTGTAACGCCCCAAAAACCACCCTGGACAGCATTACCATTTAAAATCATTCATATCATGAGAGCAACTAAATAAATCCACGATTTACAAATATTCTTAATTTAACAAAATTCGGGCAGAGTCTCATTTGTACAGGGAGCTCTACCCAAAAACTCGACCTGTGCATTTATATTACATTGACCATACCGGGTCCATTTAACCATCAAATAAAAATATTTCATTCATCATATGTACTATCCACAATGTCATCCCAAAAAGAATAAGCCAAGTTATGACAGTTACATCCCAAAAGAATTACACTCAACTTTAGCAGCGGAATAAACAAAATACTAGACTATTTATGATCGTAAATAAGATTTCTTAGTCTAGTACAAAAATAATTATAGCCCTAGATGTCCACCTCGGGATCTAGAATCCCCTCGGGTGGGGCCTCTCCATGCCCCGGCTCGTTAGCTCCGAGGTCCTTCTCTAGCACCAAATCTGAAAAATGTTTAACGGTAGGGGATGAGCACGAAGCTCTACAGCAAAATCCTCCCAACTCAAACAAGGTTTAAAAAAAATACATAAAATAGGTCGGTCTCATTTCACAAATAACATATATAACTTTGAAAATAAAAATCAGGACATTTAAACAGATCTCAAGTTTAAGCACCACAATAATTTAAGACATAAATGAATCTAATATCCAACAACTAGTCCATTCCACCATAAATCGTTTCTCCTAAGTTCCTGCGGAATCCCATATTTCCCAAGATTCTTGTAGAAACTATTTATGGTACAATAAACAATAACCCTTTTTCTGTATTCATATCTCTGGTATAAAGTAAGATTTCACATGATCACCATCGAAAATATCATGACCCACGTACAAACCAACAATTCCCTTTTTCCACGATACCCCGTGAGTGATAATGGTTTAGCCTTCGCAAGACACTAACCCCATTATGGGTGGTAGGAATAGTTCAACCCACACGGAGTAAGAAGTCGTCCACCCACTTTATGATACCCAGTCAATAGTAACCCATGTTTATCCCCACAACCACACAAGAGATACAATACCAACTATTTTCTCAAATACAAATAATTCCATAAACCCCCAATCACATGGGTATTTCTCAAATCACAAGAGAATCAAATAATCCCAATAGAACATTATAAAAGAAAAGCATGAGATCATCATAAATATTATTTCATTACTCAACACAAAGCACTAGAGTTTTCGGAATCAACAATAATGGAGAAATTAAGGNAATCCCAATAGAACATTATAAAAGAAAAGTATGAGATCATCATAAATATTATCTCATTACTCAACACAAAGCACTAGAGTTTTTGGAATCAACAATAATGGAGAAATTAAGGGAAAACCCCCTTTTTCTTGAAAACTAGGTTTTGAAGCAAGTAAATGAGTTTTAATGGTTACCCAACCACCAAAATGTTTAAAACATGACAATAAATGCAAGAAAACCAAGAGTCAAGTATATAATAACAAGTAATTAAGATTTTTAAGCCAAAAGAATACATATAAACTAACCCTAACCTCAATGTAAGAGAATAGGAAGAATTCCCCTACCTTGAATCAAGGTTCCACACCAAAACCCAAGCTCAAGAGACCTCTTTTCTCCCTTTCCTCCTTTCCTCTATCTTCTCCTAGGGTGCTAAGAGGTTTGGGGTGAGAGTGGAGTGAAAGAAACAGAGGCAAATGGGCTGAAATCTGTATTTTAAACACAGCAGTCCCGACGGGTTTTCTCCAGAATTATGATTTTGCCACTGAAAATCTCCAATTTGATCGATATGACTACCCTAAGGTTTTTCGACGTTCCGAATTCATTTTTAATGTTATTTTAACCTAAAAATATTTATTTTTATGATTTATTTCAAAATTAAAATAAATTTACACTCAAAATATTAAAATTACTATTTTATTCCTCCGAACCGCCATATATGCTAACTGCTATCCCAAATGTTTGGAAAGATATACGAGTTAGGGTTCTAACAAAAATAACGGTGTGCAATTTGGACTTTCCAACAAAGAGTTATGATCAAATTAGTGAAAGGTAGTCTGTCAGACTGCTTGGTTCTTCTATACTTGTCTAACTCGAGTTTGGGTGTCTTTTGTCACAAAT
>CAUOFW020008680.1:153809-183810 GCA_963454935.2 Ilex paraguariensis
CCTAATGCTCGTAGTGGATCGTTGTTGTGCTCGCGATCACTATTGTTCACATATACACCGAGGAAAAGGGTTAGTATACTAGACACCTTGGGAGGATTTCGTCAATGCCGTAGGAGACGGTACACGCCCTTCCTAAAGAGATTTGTGATTGTTGGTTGGAATTGGTGGACTAGGCATGATCGTTAGGTAGATTCACGAGAAGCAAACAAGATACATGGTACGCGGATGAACCAAAAATACATGGAATCGGGAGTTGGGTCGTTCTTGCCGACGCATTGGTATGGGACAATGCTTAGGGAGAAGCCCTTCTTAAATAGCTTAAATTAGAATTTTGTTTATCGATGCTAAACTCACTTTATTCTTTTAACTGATTATTGCTATTGTTTAAACTTGAGATCTCTTTTAAAATGTCACTGTTTTCATTCCAAACCTATATATATGTTAGTTGTGAAATGAGACCGACCGTTTGCTATGTTTTTCAAACCTTGTTTGAGTTGAGAGGATTTTGCTACAGAGCTTCGTGCTCACCCCCTACAAATAAAATTTTTTCAGATTTCACACTTGAGGAGGAGTTAGGAGCCGAGGAGCCCACCCATTGGAAGACTCCGCTTGACGGGGATGTGGATCCCGAGGTGGACGCTTAGAGCGACACTTTTATTTTGTTCTAGACTAGATTATGCTTAGAATATCCTTTTGAACTCTAGTTCATTTCTGTTATTTCCGCTGCGTTATATTATTACATTTTGGAGATGTAAAGGCCAAGATTAGACCTATTAATTTGGGATGATAGTGTGGATATGACATATGATGAATGCAAGTTTATTTTATGATGGAAAAATGGACCCGGTGTGGTCAATAGTTATGCATATGTGGACCCGGTGTGGTCAATTGTAATATAATTGTACAGGTTGTGTTTTGGGTAGAGCTCCCCGTACAAAGGAGACTCTGCCCAAATTTTGTTAAAATATGAATGGTTGATGAATGAAACTTTCGTCGTGATGAATTTTACTTAATGCTCTCATACGGTAAATGGTTTTTAGAATGTAATGTCACCCACGGGGGTTTTTGGGGCGTTACAGATTTGGTATCAGAGCCAAGGCTTTAGGTCTTACATGGGAGCTGTAGGTTATGGAGTACCACTAGGGAAGTAGGATTAAGTTGAAGGAAATTGTTGGTCTAATTTTATATGAACCTTATGCTTTAGATTAAAGTGATATTTAGGATGTCTTGTACATCAATGAAACTAAATTGTGAATTGATATGCAGGATGGACGGTGAACGGGTACGTGGACGTGGTCGTGGGCGTGGTGGTCAAGCAAATCCACCACCTCCACCACCTCTCGACGCCATACAGGGTATTTACCAATGTTTAAGGGAACTCACCACCCTAGTGCAACAACCAGGTGGGAACAACCACCACAACGGTGGAGTTCGTCCTTTAGTCCAAGTACCGGGCAACGGCGATGAGAACCGAAGGATGGTAGCTCTTCGAGAATTTCTACGGCAACACCCACCCACCTTCCAAGGGAGCTCCAATCCCTTAGATGCGGATAGATGGATCCGCCGGGTGAAAAAAATTTGTGATGGTATGGGGATCGCCGGGGACCTTCGGGTTGGCTTGGCTACCTATTTGTTGGAAGGGGAGGCCGATTACTGGTGGGAGTCAGTGAAGAAAAGGAGGGACACTAATACGCTCACTTGGGAGGAGTTTGAGCAAAGTTTCAACGACAAGTATTTTCCAGAGTCTGTCAGAGATAAGATGAGTGCAGACTTTCTAGCCTTGCGGCAGGGCAGTATGACCGTGGCTGAGTATGAGAGGAGGTTCGATGAGCTATCCCGTTATGCTTCAGAGTTCATATCCACCGAGGATAGGAGGGCCAAGCGCTTCGAGCAGGGTTTGAGACCGACCATCAGAGAGAAGCTTGTGGCACTCAGAATCCGAGACTATAGAGATTTGGTTGACAGAGCGGCATTGGTGGAGAGAGACATTGATGACTCTCAGAGGAGACAGAGCTATGCTAGAGGAGGCCCGATCCGTACAGGTGCCAGTAGCAGTGGAGCACCGAGGGCGTTACCATATCGTCGCCCCGATCAAGCGGTGGGGCAGAGACCTCTTACAGTCCGAGGAGAGGGGCATGCCCCAACTAGACCAAACACTGACCCTCGTCAATGCTTTGCTTGTGGAGGTGTAGGACACTTCCGAAACAACTGCCCGTCATTTCCACCCAAGGCCAATCAATCAGCCGGGCCATCACATGCAAATAGGCCCCCTCCACCACCGAGACCATTGAGAGCTCAAGCCCCCGGTGATGCCAATCCGGGGAGGGTATTTGCCTTAATCCAACCGGAGGAGGATGCTTCCAATGCCGTTGTGGAAGGTATCATTCTTCTCTACAATTCTTGGGCCCGAATCTTATTCGATCCTGGTGCTACTCATTCTTTTATACGTACTGCATATGCTATGAATTTGGGATTGGGTTTCGAGAAGTTAGAACATGCTTTGACTGTTGACTTGCCTACGGGAGAACAGTTGGGTACTAGCCGAGTCTGCAAGGGTTGTGTGCTTCGTATTGGGGAGCACGAATTGATTGTGGATTTGATTGCTTTAGAGATGAAGGGGTATGACGTGATTTTTGGGATGAACTTGTTATCCACTTTTCATGCGGTAATGGATTGTTTCCGCAAGCGAATTACATTTCAATTGTCGGGAGGAGTAATTTTCAGTTTTGTGAATAACCGAGATTCTTTCCATCCATTTCCTACTACGGGAAGTAAATTCTTAAAAGCTAAGGCAGGGAGCCACTTGAGTTTCTTGGCTAGCTTGATGGGAGATGATCGGGATAGATCCCACTCGGGTATGGTGTTGATTATATCAGATTTTCCGGATGTCTTCCCAGATGAATTACCCGGGTTACCGCCACAGAGAGAGATTGAGTTCGCAATCGATCTTTATCCGGGAACCGAACCTATTTCTATTGCTCCTTATCGGATGGCGCCTTTGGAGTTGAAGGAGCTAAGGAAGCAATTGGACCACTTGCTGGCAATTGGATTCATCCGTTTGAGCACTTCACCTTGGGGAGCCCCGGTCCTCTTTGTGAAGAAGACGGATGAAACACTTCGGTTATGCACAGATTACCGACGGTTGAATCGGGTGACGGTGAAGAACAAGTATCCCTTGCCGCGCATTGATGATTTATTTGATCAATTGAGGGGTTCTAAGTTCTACTCCAAGATTGATCTCCGCACCGGGTACCATCAACTGCGTGTCAAGGAGGAGGATATTCCTAAGACTGCTTTTCGTACTCGGTATGGTCACTTCGAGTATACGGTGATGCCGTTCGGATTGACTAATGCTCCAGCAGCCTTCATGGATTTGATGCACAGGGTATTCCGGCCATATCTAGATCAATTTGTCATTGTGTTTATTGATGACATATTGATTTATTCCCGGACACAAGAAGAACATGCACATCATCTCTCGGTTGTGCTACAAACATTGAGAGAACATAAGTTATATGCGAAGATGAGCAAGTGTGAGTTTTGGATGAAGGAAGTGAAGTTCCTTGGCCATGTTGTGTCCGAGCAAGGGGTAGCGGTTGATTCCTCGAAGATTGAGGCCGTGATGAAATGGGAACCACCAAAGAATGTGACAGAAATACGTAGTTTCTTGGGGTTAGCCGGTTACTATCGTAGGTTTGTGGAAGGTTTTTCCAAGCTTGCGATGCCGATGACTCGCCTTACCAAGAAGGGGGAGAAATTTGTGTGGACTCAAGCGTGTGAATTAGCTTTTCGCACCTTGAAGGAAAAGTTGACGACGACACCGATCCTCATTATTCCGAACAGTGGGGAAGGTTACGATGTTTACACCGATGCTTCACTACGAGGCTTGGGATGTGTGTTGATGCAAGGAGGCAAGGTGGTTGCTTATGGCTCGAGGCAACTCAAGATTCATGAGCGGAACTATCCCACTCACGACTTGGAGCTAGCCGCTGTGGTTTTTGCTCTTAAGTTGTGGAGGTGTTACTTGTATGGAGAGAAATTTCAAGTGTTCTCGGATCATAAAAGCCTCAAGTATGTGTTCACACAGAAAGAATTAAATCTCCGGCAGAGAAGGTGGATTGAGTACTTAGAAGATTACGACTTCACTCTCAACTATCATCCGGGGAAGGCTAATGTAGTAGCGGATGCATTGAGTAGGAAGTCTCAGGGTGAAATCAATGTCCTTGCGGCTAAACGGTGGAAAATGATGGATACGTTGGAGGAGTTTGATCTATGGGTTAATGGACCGGAGGATCGACCATGTTTGTTTAACCTAGTAGCTCAACCAATCCTCCGACAAAGGATTGTGGAGTTGCAACGATTAGATCCCGAGTTGACAAAAATTCGGGATAAATTGGAGAGGAATGAGATTGTTGAGGATTGGTCTTTAAAGAATGAGGAGTTACAGTTTTGGGGAAGATTATGCGTGCCAAACGACGACCAAGTGAGGGAAGAAGTGTTGGGAGAGTGTCACCGATCGAAGTTCTCTATACATCCGGGGAGTACAAAAATGTATAGAGATATGAAACGACAATATTGGTGGAGTGGAATGAAGAAGGATGTAGCAAAGTTCATTTCAAGGTGTGCCGTATGTCAGCAAGTGAAGATTGAGCACCAACGACCTGGAGGATTATTACAGTCTCTGCCTATCCCGGAGTGGAAGTGGGATCATATCACCATGGACTTCGTGTCGGGTTTTCCACGGACTTCAAGAGGGCATAACGCCGTATGGGTTATCGTAGATCGACTCACCAAGTCAGCTCACTTTTTGGGGATGAAGACCACAGACTCGTTAGAGATCTTGAGCAGACTATACATTCGAGAGATTGTTCGATTGCATGGAGTTCCACTTTCTATCGTGTCGGATCGCGATTCTCGTTTTGTGGCTCGTTTTTGGCAAAGTCTACAACAAGCTATGGGGGCAGAATTACATTTCAGCACAGCCTTTCACCCTCAAACAGATGGCCAATCCGAGAGAGTGATACAGGTTTTGGAAGACATGTTACGGGCTTGCGCATTGGACTTCAAAGGGAGTTGGATCGATCACTTACCGTTGGTGGAATTTGCGTACAATAAGAGTTACCAAGCGAGTATCGGAATGGCGCCGTATGAAGCTTTGTATGGAATACCATGTAGATCCCCGACATGTTGGTTGGAAGCCGGAGAGAGTAGTATGTTTGGGCCCGAGATTGTACGGGAGACAACGGAGAAGATTCAGCTCATTCGGGAGAGATTACGCACAGCACAGAGTCGACAAAAGAGCTATGCGGATAGGAGAAGAAGGCCTTTGGAATTCAAGGAGGGAGATTTTGTATTTCTTAAAGTGTCACCCAAGAAGGGCGTACTTAGATTCGGTAAGAAAGGAAAACTCGCTCCAAGGTACATCGGTCCATTTGAAGTGATCAAGACAGTGGGCAAAGTAGCATACCAACTTCGGCTACCAGTATCATTGTCAGGAGTTCATGACGTGTTCCACGTTTCGATGTTGAGGAAATGTCAACCAGATACGTCGCATGTCGTGGATTTGGAGGATATTGAAGTGCAAGATGGAGTCACCTATGAAGAGCAGCCGGTGAAGATTCTTGATATCCAGGAGAAAGTGCTTCGCAACAAGGTAATCCAGCTGGTGAAAGTCCTGTGGCAACATCATGGCGTAGAGGAAGCAACTTGGGAACCGGAGTGGGAGATGCGAGAGAAATATCCATATTTGTTCGCTACTTGAGGTAAGTTTCGAGGACGAAACTTTCTTTAAGGGGGGTGGTTTGTAAGACCCTGTACTAAAATTAAATAAGAATACTAATATCTTAAGAGTTTTCCAAATATGAATAAAATGAGGATAAAAACTTAGAATCATTGTTGAAATATTAATCATGAAGTTTGAGTTTCGAACGGATTAACTTTTGGGTCAAACTTAATCTTTTTTTTTTTTTTTTTGGATGTGTTTAAGATTGATAAGGGTAACTAAATAAATATATTAATTTTTTTTTATCAAAATAACATTACCATTGAATTCGGGAGGTCGGAAAACATTGGGAGAGGTAATATGGGATGTATTAGAAGTTAGGAAGTATTTTAGAAGTAAAACCAAATTGGAGTGAAATTGGGTAAAAAGGGGTGATAGACACTGCTTAGTATTTTGATCATAACTTTATATTTTGATGTCCAATTGATCTGAAATTTTTACAGGAAATAGTAGACATCTAGGGCTACAAAAGTGTATTTCATGAAAAATTTCCAATTCGACCTCTAAATGGGTCAAAACTGACCTGGAAGTCGCACCAAAAATCTGTGAACAGTACGAAGGAAACCCGATTTTTTCTGAACAGAAAATATCGGGTTTTGCTCGATTTTCTTGCCCTATAAAAACCTAATGTCGTCCCTTTAGCATTCATTTCACCCCTCCAAACCCTAGGAACCATTTTAGAGGAAGAGAGGAAGATAGAAATACCAATCAAGAGGGATTTATACCTTGTAGAAATCAAAACTTCAAATTCTTCAAGAATACATTCTCCTCCCATTTTCTTCCATTCTTGCTACCCTCTCACCCAAATCTTTTGAAACCCTAGGAGGAGAAGATTAAGAGGAAAAGAAAGGAGAGCAAGAAGGTCTTGAAGCTTGGGTCTTAGCTTGGAATCTTGATTTAAGGTAGGGGATTTTCTCTCAATCTCTCACATTGAGGCTAGATATATATATATAGATATATATATGTATATAGATATATGTTTCTTCACTCTCCTTCTCATATATATAATATGAAATACATGATTCTTGTTCTATTTGTAATAAATGCCATGTTTTGAACAATATGAAGGGTGGGTAACCACCAAAGCTCTATTTTTTTTTTTTTTTATCTTCAAAGCCCTAGTTTTCAAGAAAAGGGGATTTTCTCCTAATTTCTTCTTTGTCTTTGATTTTAAAACTTTAGTGTTGAATATTGTATAACAAAATGATATAGATTACGATCTCTTGCATATTTTCTTGGATTATTCGATTATATGACAAATGTGAAAACAAAATTGGGGATTTTACTATATTTGGGAAATTGTTGTGAATTGTGAATATTCTTGATTTCCTCATTGTATGGTTGTTGTGATGGACTTGGATTACCTTCGAGAGATGCCGTAGAGTGTTAGAGGTTAGTCTATCCCAATGGGGGGTGAGATGGTTGCCTAATGCTCGTAGTGGATCGTTGTTGTGCTCGCGATCACTATTGTTCACATATACACCGAGGAAAAGGGTTAGTATACTAGACACCTTGGGAGGATTTCGTCAATGCCGTAGGAGACGGTACACGCCCTTCCTAAAGAGATTTGTGATTGTTGGTTGGAATTGGTGGACTAGGCATGATCGTTAGGTAGATTCACGAGAAGCAATCAACATACATGGTACGGGGATGAACCAAAAATACATGGAATCGGGAGTTGGGTCGTTCTTGCCGATGCATTGGTATGGGACAATGCTTAGGGAGAAGCCCTTCTTAAATAGCTTAAATTAGAATTTTGTTTATCGATGCTAAACTCACTTTATTCTTTTAACTGATTATTGCTATTGTTTAAACTTGAGATCTCTTTTAAAATGTCACTGTTTTCATTCCAAACCTATATATATGTTAGTTGTGAAATGAGACCGACCGTTTGCTATGTTTTTCAAACCTTGTTTGAGTTGAGAGGATTTTGCTACAGAGCTTCGTGCTCACCCCCTACAAATAAAAATTTTTCAGATTTCACACTTGAGGAGGAGTTAGGAGCCGAGGAGCCCACCCATTGGAAGACTCCGCTTGACGGGGATGTGGATCCCGAGGTGGACGCTTAGAGCGACACTTTTATTTTGTTCTAGACTAGATTATGCTTAGAATATCCTTTTGAACTCTAGTTCATTTCTGTTATTTCCGCTGCGTTATATTATTACATTTTGGAGATGTAAAGGCCAAGATTAGACCTATTAATTTGGGATGATAGTGTGGATATGACATATGATGAATGCAAGTTTATTTTATGATGGAAAAATGGACCCGGTGTGGTCAATAGTTATGCATATGTGGACCCGGTGTGGTCAATTGTAATATAATTGTACAGGTTGTGTTTTGGGTAGAGCTCCCCGTACAAAGGAGACTCTGCCCAAATTTTGTTAAAATATGAATGGTTGATGAATGAAACTTTCGTCGTGATGAATTTTACTTAATGCTCTCATACGGTAAATGATTTTTAGAATGTAATGTCACCCATGGGGGTTTTTGGGGCGTTACAGAGATGACAGGGATAAAATTCATACGGATGTGGTGTTAATTGTATCGGAGTTTCCGGATATGGTGTTAATTGTATCGGAGTTTTCGGATGTTTTTCCCAAGGAATTACCCGGATTACCGCCACGTAGAGAAATTGAGTTCGAGATCGATCTCTATCGAGGAACTGAACCCATATCCATTGCTCTCTACTGGATGACACCTTTGGAGTTGAAGGAGCTAAGGAAGCAGTTGGATCACTTGTTGGAGATTGGGTTTATCCGTCTAACCACTTCACCTTGGGAAGAAGAGGGATGAGACTCTACGGTTGTGCATGGATTACCAGAGGTTGAATCAGGTTACCATCCGTTACCGAGAATTGATGACTTATTTGATCAGTTGAAGGGTTCGAAGTATTACTCGAAGATTAATCTTCACACGGGGTATCATCAGCTGCAGATTAAGGAGGAGGATATTCCTAAGACTATTTTTCATACCCGGTATGGTCATTTTGAGTATACGGTGATGTCGTTCGGATTGACTAATGCCCCCGTAGCCTTCATGGATTTGATGCACAGAGTCTTCCGGCCATACCTCGATCAATTTGTCATTGTGTTTATTGATGACATATTGATTTACTCACAGACTCAGGAGGAACATGCTCGTCATCTCTCTATTGTGCTACAAACATTGAGAGAACCTAAGTTATATGTGAAGATGAGCAAGTGTGAGTTTTGGATGAAGGAAGTGAAGTTCCTTGGCCATGTTGTGTCCGAGCAAGGAGTAGCGGTTGATCTCGCAAAGATTGAGGTCGTGATGAAATGTGAACCACCGAAGAATGTAACAGAAGTATAGAGTTTCTTGGGTTAGCCGACTATTATCGTAGGTTTGTGGAAGGGTTCTCCGCCTTACAAAGAAGGGGAAGAAATTTTTGTGGACTCAATCGTGTGAACTAGCTTTGCACACCTTGAAGGAGAAGTTGACAACGACACCTATCCTCATTATTCTGAGCAGTGGGGAAGGGTACGATGTCTACACTGATGCTTCACTATGAAGCTTGGGATGCATTCTAATGCAAGGAGGGAAGGTAGTGGCTTATGGCTCGAGGCAACTCAAGGTGCATGAGCAGAATTATCCCACACATGACTTGGAGCTGGCTGCGGTGGTGTTTGCTCTTAAGTTGTGGAGATGTTATTTATACGGGGAGAAATTTCAAGTGTTTTCGGACCATAAAAGCCTCAAGTATATCTTCACACAGAAAGACTTGAATCTCCGACAGAGAAGGTGGATTGAGTACTTGGAAGATTATGAGTTCATGCTCAACTACCATCCGGGGAAGGCCAATGTAGTTGCCGACGCTCTTAGCAAGAAGTCTCGGGGTGAAATCAATTTTCTTGCGGTAAATAGGTGGAAAATGATTGATGCATTGGAGGAGTACGATCTATGGGTGGATGGACCGAAGTATCAACCATATCTATTCAACCTTGTAGCTCAACCGACTCTTCAGCGACGGGTAGTGGAGTTGCAATACCTGGATTCAAAACTCGATTGGATTAGAGCCCTATTGGAGAATGGAGAAGCGATTGAAGAGTGATCTTGGAAGAATTGAGAGTTGAGATATGGGGAGAAGCTTTGTGTTCCTGATGATTCGTCCCTAAAGGAGGAGATACTGGGAGAGTATCATCGCTCCAAGTTTGCTATCCACCCCAGTAGCACAAAGATGTATAGGGACATGAAGCATCAATATTGGTGGAGGGGAATGAAGCAAGATGTGGCCAAGTATGTTGCAAAATGTGCGGTGTGCCAGCAGGTAAAGATTGAGCATCAAAAGCCAAGAGGAGTCCTATAGTCTTTGCCTATTCCAGAGTGGAAGTGGGATCACATCACCATGGACTTCGTGTCGGGTTTACCATGGACGTCGCGCAGGCATAATGCAGTGTGGGTCATTGTGGATAGACTCACCAAGTTCGCTCACTTTTTGGTTATGAAGACCACGGATACATTCGAGACTTTGAGCCAGCTATATATTCGTGAGATAGTGAGGTTACACAGTGTTCCGCTCTCGATTATGTCGGATCGTGACTCTAGGTTTGTGGCGAGATTCTAGCAGAGTCTACAACAAGTGACGGGGTGGAGTTACACTTCAGTACGGCTTTTCATCCCCAAAAGGATGGCCAATCTGAGAGGGTGATACAGATTGTGGAGGATATGTTACGCGCTTGCTCGTTGGACTTCAAGGGGAGTTGGAGCGACCACTTACCGTTGGTGGAGTTTGCTTACAACAACAGCTATCAGAAAAGTATTGGGATGGCACCGTATGAAGCATTGTATGGAAGACCATGCTGACCACCGACGTGTTGGTTAGAAGCCGGGGAGAGTAGTTTGTTTGGACCGGACATTGTTCGAGAAACTACGGAGAAGATTTAACTCATCCGAGAGAGGTTACGGATGGCGCAAAGTAGACAGAAGAGCTATGCAGACCACAAACGAAGACCCTTAGAATTCAAGGTGGGGGACTACATATTTCTCAAGGTATCATCCAAGAAGGGCGTGTTTCGATTCGGCAAGAAGGGGAAGTTAGCGCCAAGATATACCAGACCATTTGAGGTAATCAAAGCGGTAGGCAAGGCGGCATATCAACTTCGACTACCAACCCAGCTATCCGGAGTACATGATGTGTTCCATGTGTCCATGTTGAGAAGGTGTCACTCGGATGCAACTCTAGTCGTGAACTTGGAGGAGATTGAAATTCAAGACGAAGCAACCTACGAAGAACAACCGGTAGAAATTCATGACGCCCAGGAAAAAGTGCTTTGCAACAAAGGTATTAGATTGGTGAAAGTTTTGTGGCAACACCAAGGAATGGAGGAAGCTACATGGGAACCAGAGCAAGAAATGCAGGAGAAGTATCCATATTTGTTTGCTACTTGAGATAAGTTTTGAGGATGAAACTTTCTTTATGGGGGTGGATTGTAACACCCCGCATTTTTTTTTTATATATGTATATAGATATATAGTAAATAATTGTAGTAAAAATGCAGATATGTGTAGTGATGTGTGTTTGAATTTGGTAGATTGAAAAAGTAGAGATTTAAAATGTTAGTGGAAATAATAGTTGAAATTTGGTTTTAATAAGTGAAAGTAGGAAATTTTAGGTCCTAGAACTTGTATTAAATAGGTTTGGTGTAGAAATATGTGTTGGAGAGGTTTGAGATGGATTTGGTTGGCTTAGGAATGGATTGGAAATGGAAAAGGGATGAAACATGACGTGAACATTGCACGTGAACAGTGCATTGGCTGCAACTTCAAACGCGATTTCGACCTTGATGGAGTCAACATCTCTTAAAACTCAAAACATTAAATTTGTAGATCTCTTTCTTACAATTCCATAGCATCTTTAATCATCTCAATCGAAGCTCGGATGAGAGAGTTATGCCCAGATAACAAAGTGATGTCAAAACAGCCCAATTAGCTTGAACAGTGCACTGGCTGCAACTTCAAGCCCGATTTAGACCTTGATGCTGTCAATATCTCTCAAAACTCAAAACACTAAATTTTAGAGCTCTTTCTTATCATTCCATAGCATCTTGAACCATCTCAATCGGAGCTCGGAGGAGAGAGTTATGCCCAGATAACGAAGCGATGTCAAAACAATCCAATTAGCTTCGTTTTGCATTTAACGTCTCCATTTGCATCCTAAATCAAAATATAATAATAATGAGTACATTTAGGCTTCAAATAAGTATGAAAGGCTTTAAGAAGCACCCTTTATCACCTTTTATTTGCTAACAACACAAAACATCATTAATAGCCGGTTCGGATGGGTAAAATAGAAACTTTAGTGTTTCGGGTGTATGTTGACTTTGGTTTTGAGATAAATCATAAAATAAATATTTTTAGGTTAAAATAACATTAAAAATGAATTCAGAACATTGAAAAACCTTAGGGTAGTCACACGGATTAAATTGGAGATTCTTAGTTGTAAAACCATAATTTTGGAGAAAACCAAAAGAGACTGTAAACAGTAAATTTCGGGGCTGAGGTGTATTAAACCCCATTTTCATCCCATTTGCCCTCATTTCCTTCACTCCACTCTCACCCCACACCTCTTGGAACCCTAGAGAGCATTAGAGAAGAAGAAAGGAAGGGAAAAACAAGATATTTAAGGGTAGATTCAAGATCAAAGCTCAAGTTCTTCCTACAAACTAAGGATTCAAGGTAGGAGTTTTCTCTCATTCACTTACATTGAGGATAGGGTATTTATATATGTATGTTTTGGCTATCAATGGTATATATATATGCTATGTAATCATCCTCTCTTAGGCTTTTTGCAAAGATTACATGTTTTGAACAAAGTACAGTTTAATACCCATGAAATCTATTTTCTAGTTTTAAAACCCTAATTTTTGGAGAGTGATGTATTTACTTACTAAATGCTTTCTTTATTATGGATTTTGAAACCTTAGTGCTTTGTGTTGGGTAGAAAAATGATGCTATTGTGATCTCATGTATTTCTTAGTTGGTTGTGGAATTGTTACATGATATATTTTGGGGATTTTGAATAGATGCTTGTAAATTGAGATAAATGCTGGAATTGTATGCTTAGTTGGGTTGTTTGTGATACACATGAGTGAGAGGTTCCTTGTAAGGATACTTGGGAAACAATTTAGTGATTGGTGAGAGGTTCCATTTAAGGATGCTTATCCATTCCTAAGAGGTTGCCGGTAAGGATGTTTGAGAATCAAAGGTGACCTAAAGGGGGGTGGAGGTTACCATAAAGTATGCCACCTACCCAAAGAATTGTTGGGAATTGGTTATGGCAATTAATGGTTATTATTTGTATGTGGTGCTCATTTATTCATTTAAATAATATTTTTAAATAAACTTGAGATCCTTTTTAAATGTCACTACTTTATTTTAAATTATGTATCTATGTTATGTTAAAATTGAGACCGACCGTTTTAAATATTTTTCTAAACCTTGTACGGGTTTGGGAGAATTTTTCTATAGAGCTTCATGCTCACCCCTTATCGCTAACATTTTTCAGATTACCTGCTTAAGGAGGAGGACGTAAGGGTTGAGGAGCCCGCTACTTCGGAGATTCCACTGGACGGGAGTGTGGATCCCGAGGTGAATGCATAGAGTGACCTCCTTTCCTTTTGTACTAGACTAGGACATTCTTTTGGAACATTGTGTAGTCTAGCTTCTTTTGTTTATTCCGCTGCGCTTCTTTAATTAATTTTTGAGATGTAATAGCCATGACTTGGGCTTATTCTTTTGGATAATGTTGTAAATATTTGTGAATAACAAATGAAGTCTTGTTTCTTAAGGGAATATATTAGTGCTCTCATGTTATGGATGGTTTTAGAATGTAATGTCATCCAGGGTGTGTTTTGGGGTGTTACATAATCTGCCTTCACCAAAAACAGTAAAAGATATTCGCTCATTTCTAGTTCATGTAGGATTTTACAGAAGATTTATAAAAAATTTTATTTTAATAACCAAGCCTATATGTAATTTGTTATGTCAAGATATACTCTTTGAATGGAATGAATCATGTGAGGTAGCTTTTGATAAATTAAAAAGTATGCTTATTTTTGCACCTATCATGTAACATCCTGATTGGTCGTTGCCTTTGGAAATAATGTGTGATGCNTTCATTTCTAGTTCATGTAGGATTTTACAGAAGATTTATAAAAAATTTTAGTTTATTAACCAAGCCTATATGTAATTTGTTATGTCAAGATATACTCTTTGAATGGAATGAATCATGTCAGGTAGCTTTTGATAAATTAAAAAGTATGCTTATTTCTGCACCTATCATGTAACATCCTGATTGGTCGTTGCCTTTGGAAATAATGTGTGATGCAAGTAATTATGCGATAGGAGCTGTACTAGGGCAAAGAAAAGAGAAAAAACCTTATGTTATATATTATGCAAGTAAAACTCTAAATGATGCACAAATGAACTATTCAACCACAGAGAAAGAACTACTTGTTGTTGTCTTTGCATTAGATAAATTTCGTTTATATTTGGTTGGATCATCAATTGTTGTATTTACCGATCATGCAACTTTAAAATNAAAGTAAAACTCTAAATGACGCACAAATGAACTATTCAACCACGGAGAAAGAACTACTTGTTGTTGTCTTTGCATTAGATAAATTTTGTTTATATTTGGTTGGATCATCAATTGTTGTATTTACCGATCATGCAACTTTAAAATACTTACTAAAAAAGATGCTAAATCACGTCTTCTACACTAGATATTATTACCTCAAGAATTTGATTTAATCATCAAAGATAAGAAAGGAGTAGAAAATGTGGTTGCTGATCACTTGTCAAGGATAAACTATGAAATAAAAGAAGAACCAACTTTGATTAGAGAAACTTTTTCAAACAAACAACTGTTAGCAGTAACAGAATTACCATGGTATGCAGGTATAGCTAATTATCTAGCTACTGGTACTATTTCCTCTAATTATACCTGGTTTGATAGAAAGAAATTTCTAAGTGAGGTACATAACTTTTTATGGGAAGATCTTTATTTGTTTAAATATTATAAAGATCAAATTATAAGGCGTTGTGTACCTAATCATGGACTAGGTCAAGTAATTCAGTTTTGTCATTCCAAAGCTTGTGGAGGTCATTTTGCTTCAAAGAAAATCGTTGCTAAAATTTTGTAGTGTGAATTTTATTGGCCAACTCTTTTTTAAAGATGTTAATATCTTTTGTTTAAATTGTGACAGATGTCAAAGAATGGGAAATATTTTGAAAAAAAAATATGATGTCTTTAAACCCTATTTTAACTATTAAAATTTTTGATTGTTCGGGCATCGATTTTATAGGTCCATTTCCCCCATCTTTTGGATATCTGTATATTTTGGTTGCAGTCGACTATGTCCCTAAATGGGTAGAAGCAATTCAATGTCAAAATAATGGTCACAGAACAATGATCAAGTTTTTGAAAGAAAATATTTTGTCCAGAATTGGATTACTCGCACCATTATAAGTGACGGTGGATGACATTTCTGTTATAAAGTTTTTGATGAAAAAATACTCAATTTCACATAAAATATCCACTCCGTACCATCCATAGACAAGTGGACAAGCTGAATTAGCTAATAGGGAGATACAATATATTTTAGAAAAGACAATATATCCAGATTGTAGAGATTGGTCCTTAAGGTTGACTGATGCGCTTTGGGCTTACCGTACTATATATAAAACTATTTTAGGGATGTCTCCTTATCGGTTAGTGCTTGACAAAATTCCTTGTAGTTTCCTAACCTCTTAACATCATCCCTCAATGTGTGTATGGCTTATAGGAATGGGGGAGTGTCACTCTCCCTCAAAATGATGCAATAGATGGGGCAACGGAATGGTGGTGGAAATGAAATGAACAAATTGTGTGTGCGTGTGAACAAAAGTGCTCTCCAAGCGCAAGGAGTCTTTTGAGTGTCATGTTTTACTTGGAAAACTATTCCAATAAGGGAAGGAAAGTTCGAGTGGTGGTGAAGGTGATTTTGTTGCAAAAGGGAAAAATGTAAAATCTGTTGTTTGTGTTTTGGTGATTGGAGTTTGCGAATGAAAATACAATAACACAAGTGTTGGCTAATCCAAAGAGGTCATTCCAATGGATATCCCAACTCAACTCAAAACCTTCCTCCAATGGTGCATAGATAAACGATTGATTCGTGG
The DNA here is from genome assembly GCA_963454935.2 of Ilex paraguariensis. Taxonomy (NCBI): domain Eukaryota; kingdom Viridiplantae; phylum Streptophyta; class Magnoliopsida; order Aquifoliales; family Aquifoliaceae; genus Ilex; species Ilex paraguariensis. Next base: position 169,771 of record CAUOFW020008680.1, read on the forward strand.
GAAGCTAGGGACCAGATGGTGAGGATCCAAGCATAAATCGTGACCAGGCCTATAGAATATCAAAGACTCACAACCCCATCCACTCTCAACCCAGTCAAACCGAACGATCATACATCGATAGGAGGAGAAAGAAATGAGTTGAAATGAAAAACCCAAGAGGAGGTCTCCCTTGAATTAACTAACTAAAACTCTAGTTACTCATGCTTAAGTTAAGACAATAATGTAAATGAAAGACATAATGAAGAAATAAGGCATGGAACTTAACTTAATGCAGGAAAAATTGAACTATAAAGAAAGAAATACAATACCCATTTTAAAGCATGAAAATGAAGAACTTGGAAGCATTAATGGTAAAAACTAGAACATGAAACTAAACTTGTCAAGTACTTGAAATAAATTACATTAAAAGTAAATATTGAAGCTTACAAGAGTCTTACCATAAAATAAAAGTAAAACGATAGAAGAAAATGCAAAAATGTAAATTTCTCACACTATGACACTATTCATCATCTTCTTCCTTGGAGCTTTCTAAGCTTAGGTAGCCACTCCACCAAATCTTGTGGAATGCTGAATATATGGTGAAGAAGCCTTCCATTTTCGTCCATAGGATCCTCTAGCATGTGTGTTCAGGCCTCCCATCAATAGGAGGTGAGTGGATGGCTTTTGACAGGCTAGAACAAGCTTAGCCTGCACCCTTTCATGGCTGCCCCCTTCTCTCCCATCCTCCTTAATGGCATTGCCTCCAAAGTCTTCAACTGGGGTGTAGGAAGCATGTAAATGTGTAAGGGATGTCACACGACAAGTGAGAGAATCAATGGTGGGACCCCCAAGTAAGTGAAGCATGAGTTGTAGGCGTTCTTGGCATTCTGGGGAAAACCTACCGGTAGGTTTTTAGCGATCTACCTGTTGGTTTTGGCTACTGGAGTAAAAACTACCGGTAGGTTGCCTGCTCTGGATCATTTTTCATAAAATTTTCTTAACTTTTGATCCAACCATCTGAATTAGCTGAAATATTGACACAATATAGAAGACATCCAGGTCTACAACTGTTATGTTTTACGCGGCGTCAGATTTGAAGTGGATCATGGTCAAAAATGAGGAAAATCGAGGTACGTCTGCAAAATGGTGTGGTTCCTGATGCCTATGTTACCAAACACCAATACCTCCTTGATTTCCTTCACTTTTAAGCCTCAAAATCCTCATGTAATGTGTCCATCTCTTCACCACTCCTCCACACTTAGTTTCAACGTTCTAAAATCCATCATTTAAGCTATAATTACCTACAACATCAAAAATTCAACATTATTCATAATTTCGGCTAACTCTAAGTACTTAGATGCAAAAGTTGAGTTAAAATTCATGTAATGAGGCGGTCAAATATGCAATATTATATGCTCATCACACCCCCCCCCAACTTATGCTTTGCTAGTCCCTAGCAAACAAAATGCAAAAACTAAGCAAACAAATATAAACCTATACTAATTTCGTAATTGCATTTAGCATTTGCAACAAGCCTTTAAACCCCTAGGTGATCCCTAGTGGATGAGTTTTGTCTCGTGAAGGTTTCTAGTGAAGGTACCTACAAATTTTTTTTCCTAGTATCTAATATTTAAAGCATATTCCCTTATCTTAACTAACACTGGCATATAAAAAACAACTTGCTCCGATAATTCCGAACTAAAAACACATGAAATACATCATAGGCTTAAATGCTATTCTAGAGTATCCACATGCACATTCATTTTCAAACTCGTGTGTGTGAGAAATGGACACGTAATTTAAACATTTACACAACGGAGTTCACATTCATTTTGGCTATCCAAATTAAGCTTTGATGCAAACTAACCAAGGGTGTCTCTCAACAATGAATCACACATCGGTTATCCTGGCATGCTCTCCGTGTGTATATGTGAGATATAATCTTGTGCTCAAAATGAAATATACTCACATATAATCCAAAAATGAAGTACATGCATAAAAAATGAACACAACCTTGGCATAATCTCATGAAAGGAATGCTAGGGCATTAGATAGCAAAACCAACTTCTCTTGTTCTTTAAAAAGTATGCATCCCCCATGCTTCTCTAGATCATTTAGGACTTTCATGGGTTGTAATGGGGAATTGGGGTGATATTGAGGCAAGTGAAGTGAAGGATATAGGATAACAAAGAGGGTTGTTCCAAGTGAATGACCTTTATTTCAAAAAGATCTCCCTTTTTATGGGATTTCTAGGCTAACACCATCACCGCACTCCTTGTTTCTTTTATTTCTTTTCCTTAGCATTTTCCTTTTCTTTTGTCATTCTTTTCTTCTTTCACCCCCTTTTCTTCCTTTTCTTGGATTTTTATTCTTTTCAAGTCAACTCTTTGAGTTTCAACATTATTCCTCCCTTTTGTTTGAGTTTCCTCACCATACTTTCTTCTCTTTTATGATCACTCATATTTAGCTCTAGGAACAACCAAGGTGGGATAGATATTTTTCATTTTTCACTGGCTTGGTCAAATGTGTGGCATATAAACAAGTTTCAACAAGGCTCAAACATGGCACTGGGATAATAGTTTCTCAAGAAGAAGGCTAAGGCTCAAAATATTCAAAAATGGCCTAAGATTATCTCTAGATAAGCATAGGGGAGCATTGTACATATCAAGACAAAGTCAATGAACTACCCAAATGCATCTAACTGAAACAAGTATAATAAGATTATTGAACAAATGTGGAATTTGAAAAATTATTCCTTCAGTAAATGTAAGTTCCCTCCAAACAAGGATTGACATTAATGCTCACATAGGTTCTTACTCATCTCCGCTATTCATGTCAAGCACTCAAATGTGAACTCAATCTGCAAATTGTCCAAATTACACGTTCATGGTGCACTTAGTTGAGTTCAAAAGTAAACAAGTATGTCATACTCTTAGCAATAGGATAAACTTCTATAATGTGCTCATGTATTCAAAGTTCAAGATGAATATCAAATTATCAGTAAACCCATACACTTTGAATAGGGGAATATAGTTCAATATTAGATATTTTTCACAAAAAATGTCCAAAATTTTCACATTTGCAACTTATTCTATACCAAAAGTGGTGGAACATGTAAATGGTGCACCTCACCCCCCAACTTGAACTATGCATTGTCCTCTATGCACAATGAATCATGCAATGAGAAAAATGAAAGTACTATGGGAAATAAGATACCCCCCTTTTTTTCTTTAATTTTTTTTCTTTTTTCTTTTTCTTTTTTTTTTCTTTAGTATACACATTAAAGGGAAAACAAAAAGTTTGTTTACACCCCCCAACTTAAACTCACACATGATTTTGAATGAGATTTTCTATGATGATGCTCAAAATGAAATGAGACCAAATTAGGGAGAGGTAAACAACTTCTACACTACAATATCAAGAAAAGGAAAATATAACAATAACATAAGTCTAACTAATATGTACATGAAAATAAAATAAAAATGGCACATGTCAATCCGGCTTCAATTCGGATATGAGCTTTCACCCATTTTTTTTTTATTTTAAAATTTTTTTGTTGTACAAATGTCCTTCTTAAACCATCAATCCAAACATAGAAAGGATGTTGACTCAAANTTTTTTTTATTTTAATTTTTTTTGTTGTACAAATGTCCTTCTTAAACCATCAATCCAAACATAGAAAGGATGTTGACTCAAAATTCTCAACCGAACCGAGGTATAGGCAAGTTTATGCAATTCCAACAATGGAGTATACAATTTCTCTTCAAAAGTTTCTACACTTAACTCCATTTCAATGCCCTCCCAAAGTTGAGAAATGTGAATCTCAACACCACTCAAAGATTGCAAAACGAACTTGGGCTCATTAGCCTCATGTGAGATAAGAACTTCATCAAATTTTTCACAATCTAGNTGAACTTGGGCTCATTAGCCTCATGTGAGATAAGAACTTCATCAAAATTTTCACAATCTAGAGTGGTGGGAGATTCAACATCAATATGCATTTCATTGAGATGGTCATCCTCAATACATTGACTATGCTCAAGATGTTATTCTTCATGCTCATAAATTATAGCATTAGTCAATGTATTAAGTCCATTTCTAATTTTAGAAAGTTGTTGGGTTATTTGGGTATTGAATTCCATTCGGTATTGCATAAAATCGCACAAAAGATTTTCTAATTCTTCTTCGGTTGAGTTCCCATATGTTGGATAGTGGCAAATTTCATTTGGTGGTGTGAGATTGGATGAAAAATTATGAGGTTCATTCTCCCAACCATAACTCGAATTACTCGGTCTAACACAGTGGTTGGGGTAAAAATTTTTGGAGGCCAAATTTGAATTTGAACCTTCGCATGCAAAGTCATGAACCAGATAATTTATTGGGCACTCACTAGTCATGTGTCCATACTCACCACAAATCTTGCAAGAGTTTTCAAAATAAGGGGCATTTATTGGGCACTCACTAGTCATGTGTCCATATTCACCACAAATCTTGCAAACATTTTCAAAATAAGGGGTATTTATTCGCTCCCCGACAACGGCGCCAAAAATGCTTGACAAAATTCCTTGTAGTTTCCTAGCCTCTTAACATCACCCCTTAATGTGTGTATGCCTTATAGGAATGGGGGAGTGTCATTCTCCCTCGGAAATGATGCAATAAATGGGGCAACGGAATGGTGGTGGAAATGAAATGAACAAAATATGTGTGCGTGTGAACAAAAGTGCTCCCCAAGTGCAAGGAGTCTTTTGAGTGTCCTTTTGTACTTGAAAAAGTATTCCAAAGTCGTCTCCTCAGGGAAGGAAAGTTCGAGGGTGGTGAAGGTGATTTTGTTACAAAAGGGAAAACTGTAAAATCTTTTGTTTGTGTTTTGGTGATTGGAGTTTGCGAATGAAAATACAATAAAACAAGTGTTGGCTAATCCAAAGAGGTCATTCCAATGGGTTTCCCAACTCAACTCAAAACCTTCCTCCAATGGTGCATAGATGAACAATTGATTCGTGGGAAGCTAGGGACCAGATGGTGAGGATCCAAGCATAAATCGTGACCAGGCCTATAGAATATCAAAGACTCACAACCCCATCCACTCTCAACCCAGTCAAACCGAACGATTGTACACCGATAGGAGGAGAGAAAATTAGTTGAAATGGAAAACCCAAGAGGAGGTCTCCCTTGAATTAACCAACTAAAACTCTAGTTACTCATGCTTTAGTTAAGACAATAATGTAAATGAAAGACATAATGAAGAAATAAAGCATGAAACTTAACTTAATGCAGGAAAAATTGAACTATAAAGAAAGAAATACAATACCCATTTTAAATCATGAAAATGAATAACTTGGAAGCATTAATGGTAGAAACTAGAACATGTAACTAAACTTGCCAAGTACTTGAAATAAATGAAATTAAAAGTAAATATTGAAGCTTACAAGAGTCTTACAATAAAATACAAGCGAAACGATAGAAGAAAATGCAAAAATGTAAATTTCTCACACTATGACACTATTCATCATCTTCTTCCTTGGAGCTTTCTAAGCTTAGGTAGCCACTCCACCAAATCTTGTGGAATGCTGAATATATGGTGAAGAAGCCTTCCATTTTCGTCCATAGGGTCCTCTAGCGTGTGTGTGCAGGCCTCCCATCAATAGGAGGTGAGTGGACGGCTTTTGATAGGCTAGAACAAGCTTAGCCTGCACCCTTTCATGGCTGCCCCCTTCTCTCCCATCCTCCTTAATGACATTGCCTCCAAAGTCTTCAACTAGGGTGTAGGAAGCATGTAAATGTGTAAGGGATGTTAGGCGACAAGTGAGAGAATCAATGGTGGGACCCCCAAGCAAGTGGAGCATGAGTTGTAGGCATTCTAGGCATTTTGTGCAAAATCTACCAGTAGGTTTTTAGCGACCTACTTGTAGGTTTTGGCTACTGGAGTAAAAACTACCGGTAGGTTGCCTACTTCAGACCAGTGTTTGTAGAATTGTCATACATTTTGATCCGACCGTCCAATTGAGCTGCAAGTTTGACACGATATAGAAGACTTCCGGATCTACAACTTTTGTGTTTTGTGCTACATCAGATTTGATGTGGATCATGGTCAGAAAGGAAGAAAACCAATGTACTTCTGCGAAATGGTGTGGCTTTTGATGCCTATGCTACCAAACACCAATACCTCCTTGATTTCTTTCACTTTTAAGCCTCCAAATCCTCATGTAATGTGTCCATCTCTTCACCACTCCTCCACACATAGTTTCAAGGTTCTAAAATCCATATTTTAAGCTATAATTACATGCAACATCGAAAATTCAACATTATTCATAAGTTTGGCTAACTCTAAGTACTTAGATGCAAAAATTGAGTTAAAATTCACGTAAGGAGGCCGTCAAATATGCAATATTATACACTCATCAATTAGTATATGGAAAGTCATTTCACTTGTCTGTAGAATTAGAACATCGAGCGTATTGGGCAATCAAAATGATGAATTTTGATATAGACAAAGCTAGAATAGCTCGTAAACTTCAAATAAATGAAATAGAGGAATTAAGAAATGAAGCTTATGAAAATGAAAAAATTGAAAAATCAAAGAACAAAAATTTTTCATGATAAAAATATCATGCGAAAATCTTTTAAACCATCTCAAAAAGTGCTATTATATAATGCAAAGCTTTGTTTATTTCCTGGAAAATTAAGATCAAGATGGACAGGTCCTTACATTGTCAAACAAGTTTTTGACTATGGAGCAATTGAAATTGAAAATTCATTAACTGGAAATATCTTTAAAATCAATGGTCAAAGACTTAAACCATATTATGATGGATTTATTCAAGAAATAACTGTTGTATGACTTTTTGATCATGTTTATATGCTCTGAAAAGTAAATTATTGCTTAAGTCTCCATAAAATTACTGCTGAATTGTAATTTATTTGATAGAGTATCTCCTGAGTACAACCAGATATCCCAATCGATAAAATTAAAAAATATTGTCGGGCTTCCCTATCAATGTTAACTATCACTGTTATTACATTTCAATTAATGTTTAAATTAAATTGGGGAGGTAAGGATGAAACTTTAGTATTTATATTTAAAGTATTTATTTTGTTTTAATATCAATGTTAATTTTGTCTTTGTGATTGATAGACGTTAAAGAACCAGATAGAGAGTCTAAAAAAAAAAATATGTACACAATGGACAAAAAACTGTTTTGGTTAAGTTTCATTCTACTATGTCATCTTCCAAATGATATACAAGCATTGATCATGCAAAAAGCTAGAATAGTTAGAAACTTAGAAATTTTTAAAAGACAATCAAGACCCCTATGTGGAAAAAGTACATTTACAAAAAATCGACGAGCGGATCGTCTCGGTGGTTGTATAAGATGTGGTCGTTTACAACATTTAGGACAATATAATTAGTGTGTGGAATCAATTTCAGGTCGAGTGTTAGATCATCTCCGGTAGATTAGGTATGGGCAGAGTAAGAACTACCCTGAGACGCCATCCTATTCCACCTCAATATTAAAAAGATACGTACGAAATAAAGTTAACTGTATCACTGGTAATATTGATCTAGATAGTTCTGACTTTGAATCAATGTAACTTTTGGAAAAATTGTACATAACTATAAATATACATAATTATACATACTTGTAAATATTTATAAATATTTGTAAATAACTATAAATTAATTAGAATGCTCAGTAAATATGAAATAAGTTAATTAGAAAGCTTAGTAAATATGAAATAACAAATAAAATAAATAAAAACCCACCAATTTTTGTGATAAGAAAAAGAGTGGTTAGCAAAAAAGTTTAGTAGATTATATAAAATTGTATTTTGTGTACTGCAGGAATTTAATGAAACAAATTGCAGGAAATCAGAAAGTTGTCAGTACAGTGCACAAAGCAAAGAAAAATCGAAAAACAGCACCGTCCAGATAGTGGGCCAACCATCCGAATGGTGGGACTTTAATATAAAAAATATTTCTCCATGCAACCGATCAATTGCACTCCATCAACTCAAAATTTTAAACATAGCCGAAATTCTCAAGGAAAAGCTTCCTTAAATTTGCAATTTTCAGCCGTTTTTGGTCAAATTTGTTCCGATTATTCTCTTACCCATAACATTTTGAAGGTAACTACCGATTGGAATCAACTGAAATTGAGTATTTGCGAAGAAATCAAGAAAAAATGGATTCGAGACGAAGAACAAAAGGACCCTCAAGTCGGGCACAGAGAAATCAACCCGAGTAACCTCAAGCACCTCCACAACAACTAGGAGTGGGAAATATCTTCAACGAGGTGATGTTTGAAAATTTTGAGTAGCAGGCTTGGTACGATGCTAATTTTCTGACTAAAACTATTATTTCTAAAAGACTGGTTATTTATGAAGATTTTGAAAACATAGGAGTACGTCAAATTCTTGCAACTAGAGGATGGTTACATTATGTTAGATTATCTGTTCCTGCTTATGACTGTTTAGTTAAAGAATTCTATAGTAATGCTGAGATTATTGGGGAAAGACAATTGCGGGTATTTGTGTGAGGTATTATTTTTCAAGTTACATAGCGAATTTTTTCAACTCATGCAAAGACCTGAAAACCCGCAATATTCGTACATTGATTTACTTGATTTAGATACCATAGGGAGAGAGGTGAAAGTTAATCCAGAATTTGGTTAGGGTAGACCAAATAAATATATCAAGTAAGGAGGTTAGACTGATAAATACCATATTCTGAACTTGATCACAGTACACAGTTTATTACCCCGTGCCCAAAATAATCAAATCTACACTGAGCAAGCTTATTTTTTATATGCATTCAGGATAGGCCATACCATTGATCTGCCGAACCTAATCGTGAATCAAATGGTACTAGTTGTGGATAGAAAGAAATCTTCATTCCCCTATGCTATGCTAGTTTCTCAGCTTTGCAGNATAGAGGAATTAAGAAATGAAGCTTATGAAAATGAAAAAATTGAAAAATCAAAGAACAAAAATTTTTCATGATAAAAATATCATGCGAAAATCTTTTAAACCATCTCANATAGAGGAATTAAGAAATGAAGCTTATGAAAATGCAAAAATTGAAAAATCAAAGAACAAAAATTTTTCATGATAAAAATATCATGCGAAAATCTTTTAAACTATCTCAAAAAGTGCTATTATATAATGCAAAGCTTTGTTTATTTCCTGGAAAATTAAGATCAAGATGGATAGGTCCTTACATTGTCAAACAAGTTTTTGACTATGGANGCTTTGTTTATTTCCTGGAAAATTAAGATCAAGATGGACAGGTCCTTACATTGTCAAACAAGTTTTTGACTATGGAGCAATTGAAATTGAAAATTCATTAACTGGAAATATCTTTAAAATCAATGGTCAAAGACTTAAACCATATTATGANTGGAGCCATTCCAAGGCCCTAAAGAATTCATTCCACCAGAACAACAATAGCACAAGAGGATCAACCATACATGTTGGTGGAGGACAGAACTGACAAACAAATTCTGCTAGAATTAAAGACTACTGTCACCCAGCTTGGTAACAGNATAATTTATTTGACAGAGTATCTCCTGAGTACAATCAGATATCCCAATCGAGAAAATTAAAAAATATTGTCGAGCTTCCCTATCAATGTTAACTATCACTGTTATTACATTTCAATTAATGTTTAAATTANGTAATTTATTTGATAGAGTATCTCCTGAGTACAACCAGATATCCCAATCGATAAAATTAAAAAATATTGTCGGGCTTCCCTATCAATGTTAACTATCACTGTTATTACATTTCAATTAATGTTTAAATTANAGTATCACAGATATCAACAAACATATGGAGGACTGTGAATAAAACCAAGCAAAAATCTTGAGACTACTGAGAGAACGTTTTGAAGGAGGGTCATCTACTTCCTAAAAAGAAAAACTGAAGATTCTACTGAAAAACTCTGATATCTTTCACTCAGCTTTTTAATTATGCACTTTTACTTATGCACTTGAACTTTAATTTGTGTTTAGCACTTGTTTGTGTTAGTTTTATTTGTCTTGAATTTATGTGTGTTTTAAACTTGTGTNCGACGAGCGGATCGTCTCGGTGGTTGTATAAGATGTGGTCGTTTACAACATTTAGGACAATATAATTAGTGTGTGGAATCAATTTCAGGTCGAGTGTTAGATCATCTCCGGTAGATTAGGTATGGGCAGAGTAAGAACTACCCTGAGACGCCATCCTATTCCACCTCAATATTAAAAAGATACNCATGCACTTGAACTTTAATTTGTGTTTAGCACTTGTTTGCGTTAGTTTTATTTGTCTTGAATTTATGTGTGTTTTAAACTTGTGTGTTTTGAACTAATATGTGTTTAAGTTTTTTTTGTTAACGTTAGAATCTATATTATTAAAGTTAGGAAGACTAGTTCATATGATTCACAGTGAAATTAGGTTAATATTACTANAGACGAGCGGATCGTCTTGGTGGTTGTATAAGATGTGGTCGTTTACAACATTTAGGACAATATAATTAGTGTGTGGAATCAATTTCAGGTTGAGTGTTAGATCATCTCCGGTAGATTAGGTATGGTCAGAGTAAGAACTACCCTGAGACGCCATCCTATTCCACCTCAATATTAAAAAGATACGTACGAAATAAAGTTAACTGTATCACTGGTAATATTGATCTAGATAGTTCTGACTTTGAATCAATGTAACTTTTGGAAAAATTGTACATAACTATAAATATACATAATTATACATACTTGTAAATATTTATAAATATTTGTAAATAACTATAAATTAATTAGAATGCTCAGTAAATATGAAATAAGTTAATTAGAAANCAACTTTTGGAAAAATTGTACATAACTATAAATATACATAATTATACATACTTGTAAATATTTATAAATAACTATAAATTAATTAGAATGCTCAGTAAATATGAAATAAGTTAATTAGAAAGCTTAGTAAATATGAAATAACAAATAAAATAAATAAAAACCCACCAATTTTTGTGATAAGAAAAAGAGTGGTTAGCAAAAAAGTTTAGTAGATTATATAAAATTGTATTTTGTGTACTGCAGGAATTTAATGAAACAAATTGCAGGAAATCAGAAAGTTGTCAGTACAATGCACAAAGCAAAGAAAAATCGAAAAACAGCACCGTCCAGATAGTGGGCCAACCATCCGAATGGTGGGACTTTAATATAAAAAATATTTCTCCATGCAACCGATCAATTGCACTCCATCAACTCAAAATTTTAAACATAGCCGAAATTCTCAAGGAAAAACTTCCTTAAATTTGCAATTTTCAGCCGTTTTTTCTCAAATTTGTTCCGATTATTCTCTTACCCATAACATTTTGAAGGTAACTACCCATTGGAATCAATTGAAATTGAGTATTTGCGAAGAAATCAAGAAAAAATGGATTCGAGACGAAGAACAAAAGGACCCTCAAGTCGGGCACAGGGAAATCAACCCGAGTAACCTCAAGCACCTCCACAACAACTAGGAGTGGGAAATATCTTCAACGAGGTGATGTTTGAAAATTTTGAGTAGCAGGCTTGGTACGATGCTAATTTTCTGACTAAAACTATTATTTCTAAAAGACTGGTTATTTATGAAGATTTTGAAAACATAGGAGTACGTCAAATTCTTGCAACTAGAGGATGGTTACATTATGTTAGATTATCTGTTCCTGCTTATGACTGTTTAGTTAAAGAATTCTATAGTAATGCTGAGATTATTGGGGAAAGACAATTGCGGGTATTTGTGTGAGGTATTATTTTTCAAGTTACATAGCGAATTTTTTCAACTCATGCAAAGACCTGAAAACCCGCAATATTTGTACATTGATTTACTTGATTTAGATACCATAGGGAGAGAGGTGAAAGTTAATCCAGAATTTGGTTAGGGTAGACCAAATAAATATATCAAGTAAGGAGGTTAGACTGATAAATACCATATTCTGAACTTGATCACAGTACACAGTTTATTACCCCGTGCCCAAAATAATCAAATCTACACTGAGCAAGCTTATTTTTTATATGCATTCAGGATAGGCCATACCATTGATCTGCCGAACCTAATCGTGAATCAAATGGTACTGGTTGTGGATAGAAAGAAATCTTCATTCCCCTATGCTATGCTAGTTTCTCAGCTTTGCAGGAACAAAGGTATGATCATCAATCCAACATGGAAGACTGTAGACCATTTTGGCCCATTAGACAAAACTTCATTGAGAAAAAGTCATGGAGGACAACAAGAAGAACAACCAGATGTACCCCCTTCAGCACAAGAGGAGCCATTCCAAGGCCCTAAAGAATTCATTCCACCAGAACAACAATAGCACAAGAGGATCAACCATACATGTTGGTGGAGGACAAAACTGACAAACAAATTCTGCTAGAATTAAAGACTACTGTCACCCAGCTTGGTAACAGTATCACAGATATCAACAAACATATGGAGGACTATGAATAAAACCAAGCAAAAATCTTGAGACTACTGAGAGAACGTTTTGAAGGAGGGTCATCTACTTCCTAAAAAGAAAAACTGAAGATTCTACTGAAAAACTCTGATATCTTTCACTCAGCTTTTTAATTATGCACTTTTACTTATGCACTTGAACTTTAATTTGTGTTTAGCACTTGTTTGCGTTAGTTTTATTTGTCTTGAATTTATGTGTGTTTTAAACTTGTGTGTTTTGAACTAATATGTGTTTAAGTTTTTTTTGTTAACGTTAGAATCTATATTATTAAAGTTAGGAAGACTAGTTCATATGATTCACAGTGAAATTAGGTTAATATTACTATGTTTTGTGAAAACATTCTTAATTTGATCACGTGGGATTTTCATATTTTAGTTGTGTATTATCTTAATATTTTTGTTTAAACTTAGTCTTAAAAGCCCAAATTAGATTTCTTTATTGTTAAAAATTTTGTGAAATATTACACTCTTTGCATATATAGTGGAGATGTAAAACCTATTGTAGATTTTGAACTAATCTTTCTTGGAGAGATAGTTTACATCTACTCAAATACAAATCTTTGATTCAGTGGTAAACTTTCTTTGAATAATCTCATTAACTTTGTTTTGATTAGCACTTATTACATTNTCTTTCTTGGAGAGATACTTTACATCTACTCAAATACAAATCTTTGATTCAGTGGTAAACTTTCTTTGAATAATCTCATTAACTTTGTTTTGATTAGCACTTATTACATTGTATTATTAGCACTATCCTTAACTTTTATGCAAAAATTATACATATATATGATTTCTGAAAAATGATCTTAGGCCATGTTTGATTAAAACTTGAGCCTTGACTATTTCATCTACAAAATTATATCTTTTGTTAACCATGATTGAACCTGAAAAATAAATTCTTTTCTTAAAGGCCAAAAAACCACCCGAGCGAAATAAAAATATATTAAAAATATCTTGCTATTTAATTTTCTTGCACCCTCTTTTTAAACAGCGGAATACTAAAAGGCAGAAGAAGTAAAAGGTAGAAAAGAATAAAGAAAAATAAAAGGGAGATCCTAGTCAAAGAAAAGAAATTCTGGAAAAAAAAGAAAGAAAAAGCCAAGAAAGTGAAAAATGTGAAAAGTAGAAAGAAACATGCAAAATTCTCGAAAGATGAGGCGTGCCACAATACTAAAAGAAAACATTTGAAATCCAATGACGTCATTTTATAAATCTTAAACCCATGGCCACATTACAACCGTAATAAAGTTCTTTTTTATTCCAGAAATCATATATTTGTATTAGGTCTATCAATTCTAAAAAGGAAAATGTTAATAGTATATTTAATATATTGTTAATATTCTTTCACGAGATTATATCAAATTCTACTTTATTCAACCAACTGCTCTTTTGATTACTACATGTGAAATTATTTACTTTGTTAACTATATTCCAAAAACATCTAGATTGTGAGAATAGTGACTATAACAAGTGTGCTCTTTTTGCTGAGTGTATTCCAGTAAAGGACTTACATGAAAACTACCATGAAAGAGGGTAACATTTCTCAAGTGATTTTTGAAAATAAAGAAATCATTACACACACACACA
>CAUOFW020008680.1:184348-205646 GCA_963454935.2 Ilex paraguariensis
GATACGTACGAAATAAAGTTAACTGTATCACTGGTAATATTGATCTAGATAGTTCTGACTTTGAATCAATGTAACTTTTGGAAAAATTGTACATAACTATAAATATACATAATTATACATACTTGTAAATATTTATAAATATTTGTAAATAACTATAAATTAATTAGAATGCTCAGTAAATATGAAATAAGTTAATTAGAAAGCTTAGTAAATATGAAATAACAAATAAAATAAATAAAAACCCACCAATTTTTGTGATAAGAAAAAGAGTGGTTAGCAAAAAAGTTTAGTAGATTATATAAAATTGTATTTTGTGTACTGCAGGAATTTAATGAAACAAACTGCAGGAAATCAGAAAGTTGTCAGTACAGTGCACAAAGCAAAGAAAAATCGAAAAACAGCACCGTCCAGATAGTGGGCCAACCATCCGAATGGTGGGACTTTAATATAAAAAATATTTCTCCATGCAACCGATCAATTGCACTCCATCAACTCAAAATTTCAAACATAGCCGAAATTCTCAAGGAAAAACTTCCTTAAATTTGCAATTTTCAGCCGTTTTTTCTCAAATTTGTTCCGATTATTCTCTTACCCATAACATTTTGAAGGTAACTACCCATTGGAATCAATTGAAATTGAGTATTTGCGAAGAAATCAAGAAAAAATGGATTCGAGACGAAGAACAAAAGGACCCTCAAGTCGGGCACAGGGAAATCAACCCGAGTAACCTCAAGCACCTCCACAACAACTAGGAGTGGGAAATATCTTCAACGAGGTGATGTTTGAAAATTTTGAGTAGCAGGCTTGGTACGATGCTAATNGAAAAAAAGAAAGAAAAAGCCAGGAAAGTGAAAAATGAGAAAAGTAGAAAGAAACATGCAAAATTCTCGAAAGATGAGGCGTGCCACAATACTAAAAGAAAACATTTGAAATCCAATGACGTCATTTTATAAATCTTAAACCCATGGCCACATTACAACCGTAATAAAGTTCTTTTTTATTCCAGAAATCATATATTTGTATTAGGTCTATCAATTCTAAAAAGGAAAATGTTAATAATATATTTAATATAGTGTTAATATTCTTTCACGAGATTATATCAAATTCTACTTTATTCAACCAACTGCTCTTTTGATTACTACATGTGAAATTATTTACTTTGTTAACTATATTCCAAACACATCTAGATTNTTAATAGTATATTTAATATATTGTTAATATTCTTTCACGAGATTATATCAAATTCTACTTTATTCAACCAACTGCTCTTTTGATTACTACATGTGAAATTATTTACTTTGTTAACTATATTCCAAACACATCTAGATTTAATATAGTGTTAATATTCTTTCACGAGATTATATCAAATTCTACTTTATTCAACCAACTGCTCTTTTGATTACTACATGTGAAATTATTTACTTTGTTAACTATATTCCAAACACATCTAGATTTAATATAGTGTTAATATTCTTTCACGAGATTATATCAAATTCTACTTTATTCAACCAACTGCTCTTTTGATTACTACATGTGAAATTATTTACTTTGTTAACTATATTCCAAACACATCTAGATTGTGAGAATAGTGACTATAACAAGTGTGCTCTTTTTGCTGAGTGTATTCCAGTAAAGGACTTACATGAAAACTACCATGAAAGAGGGTAACATTTCTCAAGTGATTTTTGAAAATAAAGAAATCATTACACACACACACACAAGTTTTTATACAAATATATAGATAATATTACCACTAAAGTGTGTTACTCTTATAGTGATCGGAGAAGGACATATCTTGACAAAACAGATGGAATATTAATTTAATTTTACTTGTGAAAAAAATGAGTTATGAATTCCTAATTATTGAAGTTTGTAGGTACCTTCACTAGAAACCTTCACGAGACAAAACTCGTTCACTAGGAATCACTTAAAGGTTTGAAGGCTTGTTGCATATGCTAAATGCAATCGTGAAAAATTTACAAAAATGATTTTACCTCTGTTTGTATTATATTTTGTTAATAGATTTTTTAAAAATATACTAGGGAATAGTAAAGTTTAAGTTGGGGAGTGTGATTAACCTTAATCAATATATAAACTAGAACAGTTAATAAAGTCGAATTAGTGTGATAAAATAACTAAAAACTATTAAATAGAGTCTATTAGGGTTTGTGTGTAATTAGGGTTTTATGTGTGTTATGTTTAAAAGCTTCAGGTTTAATGCAGAATTACTATACAATGCAAGGAACAAAGTAGAAAAACTTAAAAGAACAAAGGCCAAAGTGTAATTTCAACACAAGAGGAGTCAGCATTCAAAGCAAGTGGGAAATTCCAACAAAGCTTCGCCGTCCAGACGGTGGAGGAACCGTCTGGACAGTCCCATTTGGTGGCTCATCATCATCTTTCCACCTAATGCTCTCCTGATTATTATATATATGCATGCCTTGATGTGTGACACCCCTAAAACCGGGGGTCCTGTTGACCACCCGTCAACCCGCGAAAATGCCTATGAATGTTGCAAAATCCGACACCACATCAATAGTTTCCTATTTATAGGGATTTAAACTCACACGTGAAACCCGTGCACCTTTATCATTGTATCTAACCATGGTCCAAAGTACCACATTCCATTCTTCTTTATAGTCCATTTACATCAAAGGAACTAAAGGATGCATAGCCCAAGGCCTAGGAGAAAGATTAAAAAAAAAATTCAAAATTAGCCAAAGTGTACCGTTATGCGTACCGGTATAGGTTGCTCACTGGACCTCACCATACCGGTACGGTTTGCCTTTTGGACCTCACCGTACCGGTACGCTATGCCAATTTTTGTTTGTTTCACCTGTTTTACATTTCAAATCCAATTTTAACCATTCCAACATCATCTCAAACATCCATAATGATGTTATTCACATAAAACTTGATATCTACAAGTTCTATTACAAGCCATTTACACAGTTACAGGTCAAAACAGAATTAAACCTAAGTTTTACACAAAACTTGTTTTCAAAAGCCACAAACTGGCTTTTCTTCACTCTCAAGGCCCCAAATGTGTGTCATCCACTAGAATATGCCCTGCACCTGAAATGTGTTCCCGTATAAGGTGAGCCAATGCCCAGTAGAATATTTTCTACAGAGGTTACTCTCCAACTTGAGTGCATATGAATGTGTATATGCAACAATACATAACCAATATCCATTCCAATGCAAGAATATGTAATTCATGTTGGAATCTATCGTGCCATGCCATGAAATGAGATGATACTCATTCATGCTCTTTACCCTGAGTCTTCACCGACTCTCACAATACAATGCAGTGCCAATGTGTACTTGAAACCGTCATCTATGTTACACATCAAATGACATATTCAAAACTAGAGTCTTTCTTGGGGTGGGTATTCATGGACTTACACCAATGACACCCAGCCGACACAGAATTCATGGAGTACACCAATGGTTCCACATACATCGACACACTTTATGGGCTCTTATACCAACGGAGTGCGAATCCAATCACCAGGTTTTTCACCTGAGGGATATTCTAGCCCTTCTTGCTAACCCCGACCCAATTTTCCATAAAACCGTGGGACTAAGTATAATCATCGATCCAACATTCCCAAGTCCACTTGTCATACACCAATTGAGGTGAAGATGATAACCATGCACACATACCCTTAATATGCGATGTCTTCGTTCAAATGCAATGTAATGAACCATTGCTCATCAATGTCATGTCCCACATGTAATGAATGAAATATGGACAACTTAAACCACACATTTTACATACCTCATGGAAATTTATGTCATGTGTTCATATTCATCAATTTCATCACAAGTTAATATAGCGAAGAGAAAATATTAACATTTGATATTCAACCACAATTCACAAACAAGCATGTTATACATAACTCATGCCAATAACACATCCAATTCTTAAGGCATAAAATAAACACATAATTTTCCCACCAATTGCCAATTTCCAAGAAATCATCCAATAATTTCTAACATCGACCCATGCTAGGAATTGATTTTAAGCCATTTCAATACCCATGTCCACAACCATAGTCAAATGACCTATGTTATTCAATACCCTTACCCATTCTATAATACACCCTAGGTAAGAAATAAACCAAAGTAGGAGAAACCCTACTTCTTGGAGCGTAAATAGAAGGTAGAAAGCCTCCTAGGACACCACCACGACTCCAAGACTTTGATGTCCCAAAATCTTGTTCTTGGATCTTTGGTGAAATCCCTCATTCTTGGTATGGAGACGTAGCCCTCATCCCATAGACCAACTTTAGTTCTTGGTCCAATCAATTCCGACCGACAGAGCTTCTTGGATCGAAGGGGAAAGGTAAAAATNTAGACGTAGCCCTCATCGCATAGACCAACTTTAGTTCTTGGTCCAATCAATTCGGACGGACAGAGCTTCTTGGATCGAAGGGGAAAGGTAGAAATTCTAGGTTTTCTCTCTTTCTTCTCTTCTCCTCTTCAATGTAGGAGCTCAGCTGACTTAGTGGTGTGAAATATCTGATTTTTTAGATATTACCCCATATTTATACATTTTAATTGTTCAGTCCACATTCCCTCGCACGTTTACTATTTTTGAGTTTGTTTTTAACCTGAAATGACTTAATTTAATTTCGGTTTTAGTTCAAATAATTTTTATTTGAAATTTTATTCAATTGTAAGGAAATTTTATAATTTCTATTTTTGGGGACGTTCATGAGATCATTCGTCACCTAGTTATCTCATAAAATGTATAAAATTCGACTGTCTAGGAATTCGACGAAAATTGACATGACAGCTCAATTTCGTGATGCGAGAACAACGACAAGGTCCATTGGTCCATCCGAGCTCTAGAAAAGTACTGATTTTAAATCTGCATTATAGTGGCAAATTACCCTTTTGCTCTTTTTTTGAAAAAGTTTAAATTTACCCGGGTTTTACATTCTTCCCCCTTTAAAAGCATTTCGTCCCTGAAATTCACACACACATATACATTCAAACACATGTATATGTAACAGTCATGCAATACTACAAGACTATAAAAGTGTACCTCCATCCTCAAATAAGAAGGGATAATTGGTATAGATAGTGTCCTCGCGCTCCCATGTTGCCTCCTCCACTCCTCGGTGCAGTTACAGCACCTTCACTAGCCTCACGATCTTTCCCCGTAAAACCTAATTTCGGCTATCCATAATGCACACTGGTCCCTCCTTGAAGGTCCCATCAGCATCAATAACAAGCTCTCCCCAATCTACCACATTAGTCAGAGCCGGGGTGTATTTTCGGAGCATAGAGACATGGAATACTGCATGAACACCCGATAGATTTGGCTATAACACCAACCGGTAAGCAATTGTACCAACCCTCTCAAGTACCTCGAAGGGCCCAATATACCTCGGTGACAACGTTCCCCGCTTACAAAACCTGACCACTCATCTTTTAGGCATCACTTTCAAGAAGGCATGATCTCCCACTTCAAACTCTAGAGGCCGCCGCCGTTTGCCGGCGTAGTTCTTCTGTCGACTTTGAGCCATTAGAAGATGCTTCCAAATCACATCCACCTTCTCTGAGGTGTCTCTAATGAAATTCAGACCCGTAGAAGATCTCTCTCCTACCTCCGTCCAACAAATTGGAGAATGACAAGGCCTGCTATACAATACCTCATAGGGTGCCATCTGTATGCTTGCCTGGTAACAGTTGTTGTAGGAAAACTCCACCAAGGGTAAATGATCTTCCCATCTACCTTTGAGATCTAGAACGCATGCCCTATCATGTCCTCTTAGACTAACCGTCCATCTGGAGATGAAAAATAGTGCTCATCATCAACTATGTTCCCATAGCTCACTAGAAATCCTCCCAAAAATGAGTCGTAAGCCTGGGATCCTGATCCGATACTATAGATACGGGCTCCCCATGCAATTAGACAATTTCCCATGTATACAACCTACAGAATTCCTCCAGTGTGAAGGGCATTCGCATAGCCAAAAAATGTGCCAACTTTGTAAGCCGGTCCACTATCACCCACACCGCGTCATGTCCCCGAGATATCCGTGGCAAATGAGTCATAAAATCCATTATGATATACTCCCACTTCCACTCAGCTACTTCCAAAGACTGGAGTAATCTCGCTGATCTCTAGTGCTCAGTTTTGACTTGCTGACAGNGCTATACAATACCTCATAGGGTGCCATCTGTATGCTTGCCTGGTAACAGTTGTTGTAGGAAAACTCCACCAAGGGTAAATGATCTTCCCATCTACCTTTGAGATCTAGAACGCATGCCCTATCATGTCCTCTTAGACTAACCGTCCATCTGGAGATGAAAAATAGTGCTCATCATCAACTATGTTCCCATAGCTCACTAGAAATCCTCCCAAAAATGAGTCGTAAGCCTGGGATCCTGATCCGATACTATAGATACGGGCTCCCCATGCAATTAGACAATTTCCCATGTATACAACCTACAGAATTCCTCCAGTGTGAAGGGCATTTGCATAGCCAAAAAATGTGCCAACTTTGTAAGCCGGTCCACTATCACCCACACCGCGTCATGTCCCCGAGATATCCGTGGCAAATGAGTCATAAAATCCATTATGATATACTCCCACTTCCACTCAGCTACTTCCAAAGACTGGAGTAATCTCGCTGATCTCTAGTGCTCAGTTTTGACTTGCTGACAGGTGAGGCATTATCTGAAGAAGTCTCCAATGTCTCTCTTCATCCCGCTCCAATAATACTGGCGACGAAGATCATGGTACATCTTCGTGCCACCTGGATGCACAACAAATTGGAAATAATGAAACTCTCTGAGAATCTCCTCCCTCAACTTTGCCGACTAGGGAACCACAAGCCTTCCCCTAAACCAAAGACTACCATCCGAGTGAATTGTCCAGCCTTCGTTACCGGAACCTGCCTGTACCCGGTCCCTGACCGATGATAACTCTATTTCATGTTCTTGGGACTCTATCACTCTGCTCAGTAGGGAAGGTGGCTTGATCCAAAATGTGTACACCCAAGTGCAGGCAGTCAAGCTATAGTAATAATTCGGTGAAGTCCGGAGTCGAATCCACATGGAGCTATGATTGGTGTTTTTAAGTCAGCAGTATTAGAGACCAACTAACTTTTGGAAATTTCGCGTGTTTGGAGTGGTGAGGTTTTCTTGATTAGAATAGAAGACTCTTTTCAAGAGTTTTCTAGACAAAATATAAGATTCTCAAAATGTAACAACCACCCTTTAGCTTGAGGATTAGAACATGTAATTGATTATCAAGTTTACTGTGTTTGTGCTTTATGACTCAATTAACTCCCGTGTCAACAAGAAGTTAATCGGAGGATAAAGATGGACTGTAAGAATTAAGCACATGATTCCGATGCCTTTTTAGAAGTTTACAAGAATTGTCTATGCCAAGACTTAACCCGTCTACAAACAAGCAAGTGTTTCTGTAAGGCCTCCAACCATGACATTAATGGTCCATTCTTTGAAGAAAGTGCAATAATATTGGAGATTGAAAAGATGTCATGAAGATCTAGCTAGGGTGCTTGCCTTGAACCACTAGGTCTTTCTATGCAGGAGCCATCCGTATCATAGAAGGAACCTTTGGTTATACAAAATACCTTAGCTTTTCTAGATGCATTCAATCATCCAATGAACAAGTGNAGGTCCATTGGTCCATCCGAGCTCTAGAAAAGTACTGATTTTAAATCTGCATTATAGTGGCAAATTACCCTTTTGCTCTTTTTTTGAAAAAGTTTAAATTTACCCGGGTTTTACATTCTTCCCCCTTTAAAAGCATTTCGTCCCTGAAATTCACACACACATATACATTCAAACACATGTATATGTAACAGTCATGCAATACTACAAGACTATAAAAGTGTACCTCCATCCTCAAATAAGAAGGGATAATTGGTATAGATAGTGTCCTCGCGCTCCCATGTTGCCTCCTCCACTCCTCGGTGCAGTTACAGCACCTTCACTAGCCTCACGATCTTTCCCCGTAAAACCTAATTTCGGCTATCCATAATGCACACTGGTCCCTCCTTGAAGGTCCCATCAGCATCAATAACAAGCTCTCCCCAATCTACCACATTAGTCAGAGCCGGGGTGTATTTTCGGAGCATAGAGACATGGAATACTGCATGAACACCCGATAGATTTGGCTATAACACCAACCGGTAAGCAATTGTACCAACCCTCTCAAGTACCTCGAAGGGCCCAATATACCTCGGTGACAACGTTCCCCGCTTACAAAACCTGACCACTCATCTTTTAGGCATCACTTTCAAGAAGGCATGATCTCCCACTTCAAACTCTAGAGGCCGCCGCCGTTTGCCGGCGTAGTTCTTCTGTCGACTTTGAGCCATTAGAAGATGCTTCCAAATCACATCCACCTTCTCTGAGGTGTCTCTAATGAAATTCAGACCCGTAGAAGATCTCTCTCCTACCTCCGTCCAACAAATTGGAGAATGACAAGGCCTGCTATACAATACCTCATAGGGTGCCATCTGTATGCTTGCCTGGTAACAGTTGTTGTAGGAAAACTCCACCAAGGGTAAATGATCTTCCCATCTACCTTTGAGATCTAGAACGCATGCCCTATCATGTCCTCTTAGACTAACCGTCCATCTGGAGATGAAAAATAGTGCTCATCATCAACTATGTTCCCATAGCTCACTAGAAATCCTCCCAAAAATGAGTCGTAAGCCTGGGATCCTGATCCGATACTATAGATACGGGCTCCCCATGCAATTAGACAATTTCCCATGTATACAACCTACAGAATTCCTCCAGTGTGAAGGGCATTCGCATAGCCAAAAAATGTGCCAACTTTGTAAGCCGGTCCACTATCACCCACACCGCGTCATGTCCCCGAGATATCCGTGGCAAATGAGTCATAAAATCCATTATGATATACTCCCACTTCCACTCAGCTACTTCCAAAGACTGGAGTAATCTCGCTGATCTCTAGTGCTCAGTTTTGACTTGCTGACAGGTGAGGCATTATCTGAAGAAGTCTCCAATGTCTCTCTTCATCCCGCTCCAATAATACTGGTGACGAAGATCATGGTACATCTTCGTGCCACCTGGATGCACAACAAATTGGAAATAATGAAACTCTCTGAGAATCTCCTCCCTCAACTTTGCCGACTAGGGAACCACAAGCCTTCCCCTAAACCAAAGACTACCATCCGAGTGAATTGTCCAGCCTTCGTCACCGGAACCTGCCTGTACCCGGTCCCTGACCGATGATAACTCTATTTCATGTTCTTGGGACTCTATCACTTTGCTCAGTAGGGAAGGTGGCTTGATCCAAAATGTGTACACCCAAGTGCAGGCAGTCAAGCTATAGTAATAATTCGGTGAAGTCCGGAGTCGAATCCACATGGAGCTATGATTGGTGTTTTTAAGTCAGCAGTAATAGAGACCAACTAACTTTTGGAAATTTCGCGTGTTTGGAGTGGTGAGGTTTTCTTGATTAGAATAGAAGACTCTTTTCAAGAGTTTTCTAGACAAAATATAAGATTCTCAAAATGTAACAACCACCCTTTAGCTTGAGGATTAGAACATGTAATTGATTATCAAGTTTACTGTGTTTGTGCTTTATGACTCAATTAACTCCCGTGTCAACAAGAAGTTAATCGGAGGATAAAGATGGACTGTAAGAATTAAGCACATGATTCCGATGCCTTTTTAGAAGTTTACAAGAATTGTCTATGCCAAGACTTAACCCGTCTACAAACAAGCAAGTGTTTCTGTAAGGCCTCCAACCATGACATTAATGGTCCATTCTTTGAAGAAAGTGCAATAATATTGGAGATTGAAAAGATGTCATGAAGATCTAGCCAGGGTGCTTTCCTTGAACCACTAGGTCTTTCTATGCAGGAGCCATCCGTATCATAGAAGGAACCTTTAGTTATACAAAGTACCTTAGCTTTTCTAGATGCATTCAATCATCCAATGAACAAGTGTAATATAATTCATTAAAGAATAAATAAGTTGCACAAATATAACTTTTGGGTAATCTTTACATATTCATCACCTCTTACGAAAGAGTGAATGAGGAACTACTCACTCGTCATGACTTTGGTCATGCTAGACAAGTGAGTGATACTCATCCCTTTAAGCGGAGGAGCTACTTAGTGAGAGTACAATAAACGAAAAGCTAATCTTCAACGAAGAATAAGTGAATCACGTCTCACCCTTCACAGCTTTGGTAAAGCTCTAGAAAAGTGGAAGAGTTTCACTCTTCTAAGAAAGAAGGATGCTCAAGCAATGGAAGTGAAATACAAGAACAAGAAAAGTAGAAGAAAGCTAGTTGCTTTTGGAAGGTTTCCACCACAACCAAACGATTAACTACCTCTCTTGATACTTTATAAGTAAAAGCAAGTACAACTACAAGGGGAGTTTAATCATGGTTGTCATAACATGAATGTAAAGACTTAGCATAAGTAAATGAAAGACTTCAACTACAAGGGGAGTCTAAGCCTCCAACATTGTTGATATAAATAGAAAATGAAAGCATAAACATGAAGTATTCAAGAACAAGATTACAAAACATTCTTATAAGAATAAAGATTGCTCCCCTATTTACTCTACAAGAGGAAGAATGTCTTTTAAGCTCCTAACAATGGAGTATTTATAGGCAAGGAAGGGAAGGGGGAGGTAGGAGATAGGTGAGGGTGAGTGAATAGTGTTTGCTGCCCATGGGAATCAACTATTTTGCAAGCAATCTGCTGGGGGACGTTCCAACGTCAATGCTACCTTTGCTTTGAAGGTGTTCGAACGTCATCTTTCTTCCACTCAAGTGGCCTGTGGTCACTGAATTGATCTCTGACTTAGTCACTTCCACACATCTTGACACCATTGACTGTACACTCAGTCACTCAAGACAATGTTCGAACGTGGAGTCATGTTCGCACATTGTGCTCATGTGCTTCTGGTTCTTCTCTCTTACTGCAACATGCCAGGTTCTAGTGGTGTAGTCTTTTTAGGATTCTAAAGGACGTTTGCACGTGGAGTGGCGTTCGAACGTGGTATTCAAGTACCTCAAAATTTCCCTTTGTTGACTGCAACATGCCATGTTTCAGCAGCTGGTCTTGGCTAGGTTTTAGATGATGTTCGAACGTCCTTGCTTTGTTCCAACCTTCTGCATTTTTGCTCCCTTTTTGCTCCCTTTTGCGCTGGTGTTACATTCAAGAGTGATTTTTTGTTGTTCTTGGGCTTTTGTTCACTTTAGGACCTGAAATGTCACTACTTAAACTCCATCAAAGCACAATTAGTCCAAAAAGGCATAGTAAAATTTGTTAACTTTTTGCACGAATCATACCCCCAACCTAAATATTGCTAGTCTCTAGTAATACAATGACAATGAAAGGTAAATCTATTCCTAATACCTTTTTCGTTGGTCATCCGGTTGTATTTTGCTTATGTAACAAGCCGTTGAATGACTAGGTTTACCATAGTGGACGAGTGTTATCTTGTGAGGGTTTTCAGTGAAGCTACCCACAAACTTCAGTCGAACAAATGTGTGTGCAAGATTACTGACTAAAAAATGAAGTAGCATCATGGTCGTTGGGACACTCAACCCTCAATCGTGGTTTATTACCTGCATTTCTCTTCCATTGATACTTTCTTTATGCAAAAATTAGCACCTGTCGCATTAGCATTTGANGTAGCATCATGGTCGTTGGGACACTCAACCCTCAATCGTGGTTTATTACCTGCATTTCTCTTCCATTGATACTTTCTTTATGCAAAAATTAGCACCTGTCGCATTAGCATTTGAGATTCTCTGAGTAGTAGGATGGTTATACTGGAAAGAAGAGTTGGTATGTAACAATCATTCGCTTTTTCCACGTTCCATGGCTAGCTTTGATTACACAAGTCTCTCTAGGAATGCTCTCAGCAAAACAAATCCCTCCGATTATAGTGACGTATCTCTCATAGGTAGCATGTGATCAGAAGATGGCCAGTCGAAAAAAATCTCATGCATCATCAGTATAAGAGTGAAGTTTTGAGGAAACCAGTTTTAACCTTGGCATAATCTCATGAATGAATATTGATGCAAATAAAGCGATTATAGTTAACACACCCCACTTGTAGTAGATAATACACATACGCATCACACTTGAGATCACCTAAGGCTTTTTGTAGGTTGTAATGGGGCCAGAGGTCAGTGGCTAATGAAATGACGTCTAGGTGATCAAAAGCTATCTTTTTATGCAGTAAAGCACAACTCTTTCTAACTTTTCGACACTTTGCCTGAGGATGAGATTTCTTTCTTTCATTTTTCCCATTTTTCACTTTCTTGGTAATTCCTTGTCTCACAATGTCTTTTCTCTTTTGGCTACTTCCACTGATTTTCCTTGTTTTGAACAGTAGCCACCATTTACTATTTTTCTTGTCTTTCTGTTTTCATATTGATTTACAAAAGGGTGCAAGAAATTCGATAGCAGGGTATGGTAAATGTGTGCTTTGTGGCTTTGGTCATTACACGGGCGAAAAAGAGTTCATTTATTTGAGGCTCAATCATAGTTGACTAGGTTAGACTTTTGTAAAAGAATTAGATAAGGCTCAAAGTCGATCCAAAGATGGCCTAAGATCCTTTCTCAAGTATGTGCATATGTATGTATGCAAAAGTTCCATGTGGGTTATGAAAAATAGATCACTTTAGTTGCATCGATCAAAGCAAGTTTAATGAGATTATTGAAAGAGATCAAAAGTGAAATAGCTTACTTTGAGTAATTGTTGGTATCCTCTCAAAAAGTAGTGTAAATCTCAAGACTTACCATGGTTTTCTTTGTCATCTCCACTAGTCATGGTGGGTGTTTCAAGGAATGTTACTTATATAAAGATTCCGTTTTTGAGTTTGATCACCTTGTACTTTAAGAATAACAAATACTTATGTACATTTTGACAATTTAAGGATAAAGATAGCATCACTGTTCCAAAAATTAAGGTTTTAAGTCGTGGGTGTTAAGTTGAAGTGTCAAAGTGATCATGTGCTTAGTCATTTTCACAAGCAATCTTAACATCCACATGTGTTTCGTTATTAACAAGAATGAGAGTGCTAACCCTATACATGCATTTTAAACAAATAAAGTGATAAATTGAATCATTCATTGCATAAAAGATACTCGTTTATAGTAATGTCAATGATACAATTCATCAATTCAAAATATCATTTCAACTATCCACAATCATATACAAGTGTCCACAATACTCACAAAACATCCACAAGAATTATCAAAACAAACTTTTTCACAAAGGTACAAAAATCTCCCAAAAACTATTCAAAGAAGAATCAACAAACAATAAAAAACTCAGAACAGAAATCAGCTACTCCTCCTCAAGCACAGAAATAATCAATCCTCTCCTCGATCTCCCTCAGCACCACCAACACTACCAGCTCCACCCCTCAAAAGTCTCAAGATCTCATCCTACTTAGCTTCAATGCTAAGCATGATGTCTTGTAGAGATCGTCGGGTGGTCGTGCTGGGGCCTCCTTGATCTAGCTGCTATCTCTCTGTCTCCATTTCTCTTTCTTCTTTGGCACCCAACTCCTCTTGCACCTCATCTATTCCCTTCGGAGGGTGCACTTCTTGCCTAGCCACTGGGGCACCACTATGTCATAAGCTTTTTTTGAATGACTCTTTGTTCAGTGGTCCCATTGGCTTTTGGATGTTCATTTCTGGCCTCACCCTCACTCCATTGTCGTTGGAAATCTTCGTCACAAGTGTGCCAAATGGGAGTGCACTCCTCTTTGCGTCGCATCCCTTCTTCATCTCATTCAAAACCATCGAGGGGAGGTCGATGCTATGCCCTTGCCCTAGTGCATAGAGCAATCGTGTCATCTGGGGCAAAATCTCATTTTTTATTCCTATTGGCGTGAGGTTTGCCACCGCAATCAAATTAAGCATTTTGTACTTGTTAGTAAGCTCCCCTTGTTTCAAAAATATTCTCCCTCCCCATGAAAAATCAACCTGCCCTGTCAACTCTCCTCCAACAACATTCAACACCACATTTTTCTTGGGTGGGTACACTAGGTTTTGTACTTGAGGCATGCCTTTTCTCACCTCCAAAAGACATTCCTCATCCACATCAATGTGGGTGCCTCGAACATATGTTCGGATTGCGCCGTTGATGATCTCGGCATTGGAGTAAAACTCCCTCACCAAGTCAACAATGGCGTCTCCGCTATTTCTCAAATGCCACACCCATTCCCTCCTTTCCATCTCTTCCAACAGACCCAACTCAGCAAAATCAAAAATTACTACATCACGTTCACAAACCACAACATGATTTTGGAAAAGGTTTTCATTCCTCTCAGCCTTAAGGGCGCTGGGAAATCTAGTACGATCATATCTCTTTCTTATTTGCTTCCCTTCCCCACCTTGAATGACTTCTTCTATGAAGTTTGATTCTTGATTCACTGATGGAGTGCGCCTGGCAGGTAGCTTCACCCTAGGCATAGCTTCGAACGGGGGTTTTAATCTTAAGAGGAGGGGAAAAATGTTGGTTATCCAATGAAAATTGGGGATTTTTGATATGGAGAAGCTTTTGGATGTTTGATGTGTGGTGAAAATGAGGAATGAGTGGAGTATTGAGGGCTAGGGAGTGAAAAGAGATCCTAGATTTTAAAGGGTTTTTGAGTTTTTTCAAATTTTGAACTGAGGAAGATGACCCAGGTATTTATAGTCTGAGGAAGAACATCCGAATGTTGTATGAAGGAAATTAAAATGTTGTTCGAATGTTAATGATGTTTGAATGTTGTGAACTCCCAATAATTTTGAGTTTTGTCAGAAACTAAAGTACTGTAAGCTCTTTTCGTTCGAACGTGGGTTTGGCGTTCGAATGTTATTCTCGTTCAAATGGGCTATTGGCGTTCGAACGAGATGAGCTCCCAGTGATTTTGTTTCCATCAGAGAGTTCGTTAGAAGCAGAGTACTGTAAGCATTCAACGTTCAAACGTCAGGTGGCATTCAAACATTGAACCAAAACTAAAACATTTCTACACTACACTATGTACAATTACAGAATTTTATTCACAAAAATTTAAACCAAATTTCATGGCATCTTAGGACAAATCCCTACCCATGTTTTTGGTTGGTATATCAGGATGTTCCTTTACTCGGCCCATGTTTTTCATTTCAAAAGATTTTGTACAAAACAAAAAGATTTTCACACTTTTTACTAAAATTTGGACCCTTGGCTTTCATCCCAACTACTCTAATCCGAGTCTTCATCTGTCTTCGTTCCATCTGAACAACCAGTAACTCTCTTAATTTCCTGTCTTACGAACTGGTTAAGCAAAGTACCGGAATAGGATGTCGTGTCAGGATAATCCTTACTCTGCCCATTCACTATCCAGTCTAATCGATCAAGTGCTTGACCCAAAATTGGTTAGGAACACTGGTTATATCTCTTCTCATGAAAATATCTACCACACTGTTTACAGAAACCTAGTCTTTTGGCACGACGACATTTAGCATAGATGCTTCGGTCGCACAGAGGTTTCGCTTGTTGTTCTTGGATCTCATTCTTTTTTACCAATCTTACTTTTCTCATGATCACAGTGTGCACATCAGAAGGGAAAGTTCATAGAACTCCCAAACTAAACCAAAAAAGTTTAACATCCATGCTTTTTATACTCTTAAGACTCACTATCTAGTTTTTTAACGTCTACCAGTCACAAAGATGATCAGAGATGACCCACAAACATAATCATCAAAATATAAAACATGGTAAAACTATGGTACACAATCTGGTTAAGACAACAATAGCAGAAGCAACAACAACAACAAAAATTTTAAAAATTTTCTAACAGGCTCACACTCATATAAACTGTAGTTCTTTCCCCCCAACCTAAACTGAACATTGTCCTTAATGTTTCAATTTTACGGATCAGGTGAGCTTTGAATGGTAGAGATATGGTTTATTAGCCGAAATCTACAAGCAAAATACACAAATCAACCATCTCGTAGCAGATCTAGGTTAGGGTGATTACCCTTGATTCTGAGTGCAGGCAGAAGAAGCATAGCCATGTACAAATAAAGTAAACACACGTAGATTATGAGACAAATGATGGGATCTTCCGGTAGTTTGGTCATGGTGTTGTTGGGTCCAGAGTATCGTAACAGCAGAGAAGAAGAAGAAGAAAAAAGAAAAGAAAAGAAAGGGGAAAGGGACTGAGGTGTGTGGAAAGGGAGAAAATGGGGTAGGGCCTTATAAAGGCAGTGGTGTGGTTCGGGTTGGACCGGGTTCTTCCTGACCCGGCCCTTTTTTGTTTCCAAGGCACTTTTCTTGAAGCGCTATTGTGGATCCATTAAAAGAATGGTCTCAACATTTTTGACAAAGTCCTCCACGAAGGGATTCAATCTTTGACCATTGACAGTAAAGATATTACCGTTTGATGGGTTCTCCTCTTCCATTGCCCCATGTTCAAATATTTTTTTGAAAATGTAAGGTCCAGTTCATCTTTATTTCAACTTTCCAGGAAAAGGCGGAGTCTTGAATTGAAAAGTAGAACTTTTTGATCTAGTTCAAAAGACTTTCGCACTATGTTCTTATCATGAAAAATCTTCATCCTGGATTTTTCAATCTTAGCATTTTTGTATGCTTCATTTCTTAATTCCACCAATTCATTAATATGAAGTTTTCTTGCTAGTCCAGCTTTGTCCATGTCAAAGTTCATTGCCTTTATGGCCTAGTATGCCCTATGTTCCAATTCCACAGGTAGGTGACACGACTTTCCATAGACTAATCGGTAAGGAGACATACCCAAAAATATTTTAAAAGCAGTACGATACGCCCAAAGTGCATCAGTTAGTCTTAACGACCAATCCTTGCGAACTGGATTTACCGTTTTTTCTAAAAATTAATTTAATTTAATTTTTTGATTAGCCAATTCAGNTAGACATACCCAAAAAAATTTTAAAAGCAGTACGATACGCCCAGAGTGTATCAGTTAGTCTTAACGACCAATCCTTGCGAACTAGATTTACCGTTTTTTCTAAAAATTAATTTAATTTTTTGATTAGCCAATTCAGCCTGTCCACTAGTTTGTAGATGGTATGGAGTTGCAATTTTGTGAAAAATCAAGTATTTTTTTCCTCAGATTCTAGAAAAGGTCGATTACAAAAATGAGCACCTCAATCACTTATGATGGATTTTGGGATTCCAAATCAGAATAAAATATTTTCTTTTAAAAAGTTGATCACTGTTTGATGATCATTATTCCGACATGAAATTGCCTTAACCCATNTCCTCAGATTCTAGAAAGGGTCGATTACAAAAATGAACACCTCCATCACTTATGATGGATTTTGGGATTCCAAATCAGAATAAAATATTTTCTTTTAAAAAGTTGATCACTGTTTGATGATCATTATTCCGACATGAAATTGCCTTAACCCATTTGGATACATAGTTTATGGCTACCAAAATGTATAGATAGCCAAAGGAAAAAGGAAATGGTCCCATAAAATCAATACCCTAACAGTCAAAAACTTCAATTATCATAATGGGATTTAGAGGCATCATGTTTCTCTTTGAAATATTTCCCAACCTTTGACATCTATCGCAAGTTGAACAAAAGACATGAACATCTTCGAAAAGTGTGGGCCAGTAAAATCCGCACTGCAGGATTTATGCAGCGGTTTTTATGGATGAAAAATGACCTCCACATGCTTCGAAATTACAAAATGCTATTACCTATTTGCTTTGTTGAGTGGGGATGCAACGTCTTATGATTTTATCCTTACAGTACTTAAATACGTACAAATCTTCCCAAAAGAAATTAGGAACCTCTCTCAAAAATTTCTTTTTGTCTGCAGGGGAAATGGGCGGATGGAGTGTTCTAGTAGCAAGAAAATTAGCAATATCAGCGTACCATAGGATCTCGTCAATTATGAACAATTGTTCATTGGGGAATTTTTCATGGATTGGCATTCCATCCTCATGAAATTCATATGTCAACCTGGAAAGGTGGTCTACTACCACATTCTCAACACCCTTTTTGTCATTAATGACCAAATCAAATTCTTGAAGTAAGAGTATCCATCGCAAGAGCCTAGGTTTAGCATCCTTCTTTGTGAGCAAAAATTTTAATGCTGCATGGTCAGTGAACACAGTAATAGAAGAACCAACAAGATAAGAACGAAATTTTTCCAAAGCAAATACTACGGCAAGTAATTCTTTTTCAGTTGTTGAATAGTTCATTTGAGCATCATTCAAAGTTTTACTTGCATAGTAAATCACATGTGGTTTCTTATCTTTTCGTTAACCCAACACAACACCTACAACATAGTCACTTGCATCACACATTAGCTCAAAGGGTAAAGTCCAATCGGGAGGTTACATTATTTGGGAAAAATTAGCATGCCTTTAAGCTTGTTAAAAGCTTTTTGGTACATTTCACTCCAATCAAAGATTACATCCTGACTTAGGAGATGACACATGGGTTTAGCTATGGTACTGAAATCTTTTATGAATCTCCTGTAAAATCCTGCATGTCCCAGAAATGATTGGACATCTTTTACAGTCTTGGGAGCAAGCAAATTCTCAATCAGATCTATTTTGGCCTTGTCAACTTTCATGCCCTCAGATGACACAATGTTATCTAAGACAATGCCTTGTGTTACCATGAAATGACATTTCTCCCAATTGAGCACCAAATTTACTTCTTGACATCTTACCAATACTTTTTCTAGGTTGGCCAGACACAAATCAAATGAGTCACCATACACAGAAAAGTCATCCATGAACAATTCCAAAACATTTTCGACCATGTCACTGAACAAACCCAACATGCATCTTTGGAATGGTACAGGAGCGTTATAAAGTCCGAATGACATCCTTTTGAATGCAAAGGTGCCAAAGGGGCATGTGAATGTGGTTTTCTCTTGATCATCGAGTGCTATCTCAATTTGATTGTATTCAAAATAGCCATCCAGGAAATAGTAGAATTCATGGCCTACAATTCTCTCTAGAACCTGGTCAAGAAAGGGAAGAGGGAAATGGTCTTTTTTGGTTACCAAATTGAGTTTTCGGTAATCGATACACATCCGACATCCTATGATGACTCTAGTTGGTACCAGTTCATTTGTATCATTTTTAACCACTGTGACTCTAGACGTTTTAGGCACAACTTGGGTTGGACTAACCCATTTGCTATCGGAGAAGGGGAGATTATCCCGGTGTCTAAGAGCTTTAAAACCTTTACCTTTACTACTTCCTTCATGTGAGGGTTTAGTCATCGCTGCATTTGATGAGAGGGTTTTGAGTCTTCTTCAAGGTATATATCATAATTGTAGATTAATGGACTTATACCTTTCAAGTCAGCGATAGTCCATCCAATGGTGCTTTTGTGACTTTTGAGAACTTCAATCAGTTTAGACTCTTGCAAGTTTGTGAGCTTAGATGAAATTACCACTGGGAATGACTCATTTTTTCCTGGGAATGCATATTTGAGGTAAGATGAGAGAGGTTTCAATTCAGGCTTTGGTGACTGGTCACTTGATGAGAGTGGCTTTGTGCCACTTGGTAAAAGTTCCTTGAATTTGGGGGTCCATGTATTAACAGCATGAATTGGGCAATTCTTTGGATCATTATGCATGGTTTCAGATGTGATGGATTCTGACAAAGAAAGTTCAGTGGAATTTTCACAGAATGTGTTGTTGAGATGAACTTGGACAATAGACTCAATGGAATTTATTTCCCTTTCTTCTTTATCCTCTCCTGGGTGTTTGGCAACATTGAAAATATTCAGCTCAAGTGTCATATTTCCAAAGGTTAATTGCATGACCCCATTCCTGCAATTGATCAATGCATTTGAAGTTGCTAGGAAGGGTCGACCAAGAATAACAAGAATCGAATTCTCTGAATATTGTGCTGGCTGAGTATCTAATACGATGAAGTAAATAGGGAATACATAGTTGTCCACTTGAACAAGTATACCTTCAACAATACCCCTAGGAATTTTGACAGACCTGTCTACCAACTGAAGTGTGACACTTGTGGGTTTGAGTTCTCCCAGACCCAACTGTTGGTAAACAGAGAATGGGAGCAAATTGACACTTGCTCGAAGGTCTAACAGTGCTTGTTCGATTTTAAAATTTCCAATGATACACGACACAGTTGGACACCCTAGATCTTTGTATTTTGGAGGGGTTTTGTGTTGAAGCAACGCACTGGCATGCTCTGTTAAGAATGCTCTTTTTTGAATATTCTGACTTCTCTTGACTATGCACAAGTCTTTCAGAAACTTGGCACAAGATGAAACCTGTTTGATTGTATCTAGAAGTGGGATATTGATTTTTACTTGCTTGAAGAGCTCGTAAATTTTTAGCTGATTATTCAACTTCTGTGCAGTTTTGAGTCTATGAGGAAAAAGAGTAGGAAAAGAACACGAGGGTTCCTCTTCCTATGATATTTCTTGTTCAATAAGGGGCTTAGGTTCCTCTTCTCTCACAAGTTCAGGCTCATTTGATTCAGGCTCGATTGGTGAGTTGACTGTGATGGATTTTGGCTTTGGAATTAGCTTGTCTCGGATGGTCTTGTCAATCACCTTACCAGTTCTTAGTGTAGTGACAACTTGGGCTTGACCCTTTGGATTTTCCATGGATGAAGGATTTTTCACCTGAAATTGGCCTTGTGGTGGTTTTGGTTGGGCAGAAAACTTGCCCTTTTCATGTGTGGTCATGGACTGGGTTAACTTTTGGATGTGACTTTTAAGATCCTCGAAAGATTGAGTGGTCTGCGTTTTGAAGTCAGTGAAAGCCTGAGTGGAACTATAGTTGTAGTTCATTTGGCTTTGCATGAATTGGTTCAGTGTGTCTTCAAGGTTCCTCTTTTTTGGTGGTTGGTATGGTTGGTATGCGGGAGGTCCTTGAGGTGGTGGGTGTGAACTTTGTTGGTTCATTGGAGTTGGTTGTGTGTTCCACCAACCGAAGTTTGGGTGGTTCCGCCACCCTAGATTGTATGTTTCAGAGTATGGGTTGGAGTAAGGCTTGTTGAAATTAGAGACAACAATTGTTTGTTCCAACAAAACCTCTTTGAATGTGGGAATTGTGGGAATTGTGGGACACTCCCCAGTAGGGTGTCCTGTTAGCGCACAGATCCCACACACTTGTTCTGTGGGAGAGTTAACATCAACTTGATGAACTTTTTTCATCTCTACAGCTTCAAGCTTTCGAGATAGGGTGGACATTTTTGCTCTAAGGTCATCATCATCTTTCAAGACATACTTACCCCCTTGGGAAGTAGATGGTTTGGCTTCAATAGTTGTGGGAGAGGC
>CAUOFW020008680.1:206320-249244 GCA_963454935.2 Ilex paraguariensis
ATTCTTTGAAGAAAGCGCAATAATATTGGAGATTGAAAAGATGTCATGAAGAGCTAGCCGGGGTGCTTGCCTTGAACCACTAGGTCTTTCTATGCAGGTGTCATCCGTATCATAGAAGGAACCTTTGGTTATACAAAGTACCTTAGCTTTTCTAGATGCATTCAATCATCCAATGAACAAGTGGAATATAATTCATTAAAGCATAAAGGAGTTGCACAAACATAACTTTCGGGTAATCTTCACATATTCATCACCTCTTACTAAAGAGTGAATGAGGAACTACTCACTCGTCATGACTTTGGTCATGCTAGACAAGTGAGTGATACTCATCCCTCCAAGTGGAGTAGCTACTTAGTGAGAGTACAATAAATGAAAAGCTAATCTTCAACGAAAAATAAGTGAATCACGTCTCACCCTTCACGGCTTTGGTAAAGCTCTAAAAAAGTAGAAGAGTTTCACTCTTCTAAGAAAGATAGATGCTTAAGCAATGGAAGTGAAATACATGAACAAGAAAAGTAGAAGAAAGCTAGTTGTTTTTGGAGGGTTTCCACTACAATCGAAAGATTAACTACCTCTCTTGATACTTTGTAAGTAAAAGCAAGTATAACTACAAGGAGAGTCTAAGCCTCCATCATGGTTGTCATAACATGAATGTAAAGACTTAGCATAAGTAAATANGAGTCTAAGCCTCCATCATGGTTGTCATAACATGAATGTAAAGACTTAGCATAAGTAAACGCAAAACTTCAACTACAAGGGGAGTCTAAGCCTCCAATATGGTTGATATAAATGGAAAATGAAAGCATAAACANATATAGTTGATATAAATGGAAAATGAAAGCATAAACATGAAGTATTCAAGAACTAGATTACTAAACATTCTTACAAGAATAAAGATTGCTCCCCTATTTACTCTACAAGAAGAAGAATGCCTTTTAAGCTCCCAACAAGGGAGTATTTATAGGCAAGGAAGGGGAGGGGGAGATATGAGATAGGTGAGGATGAGAGAATAGTGTTTGTCGCCCATGAAAATCAACTATTTTGCAGGCAGTCTGTAGGGGGACGTTCGAACGTTATCTGGCGTTCGAACGTCAAGTCTGTCTTTGCTTTGAAGGCATTCGAATGTCATCTTTCTTCCACTCAAGTGGCCTGTGGTCACTAACTTGATCTCTAACTTAGTCACTTCCACACATCTTGACATCATTGACTGTACACTCAGTCACTCAAGATAACGTTCGAACGTTNTATGAGATAGGTGAGGATGGGAGAATAGTGTTTGCCGCCCATGAAAATCAACTATTTTGCAGGCAGTCTGTAGGGGGACATTCGAACGTTATCTGGCGTTCGAACGTCAAGTGTGTCTTTGCTTTGAAGGCATTCGAACGTCATCTTTCTTCCACTCAAGTGGCCTGTGGTCANTCTTTGCTTTGAAGGCATTCGAATGTCATCTTTCTTCCACTCAAGTGGCCTGTGGTCACTAACTTGATCTCTAACTTAGTCACTTCCACACATCTTGACATCATTGACTGTACACTCAGTCACTCAAGATAACGTTCGAACGTTGTACTCAAGTGCTTCTAGTTCTTCTCTCTTATTGCAACATGTCAGGTTCCAGTGGTGCAGTCTTTTCAGGATTCCAGAGGAGGTTCGAACGTGGTACTCAAGTACCTCAGCATTTCCCTTTGTGGACTACAACATGCCATGTCTCAACAGCTGGTCTTGGTAGGGTTTCAGATGATGTTCGAACATGGGTTAACNTATGTCAAGTCCCAGTGGTGCAATCTTTTCAGGATTCCAGAGGAGGTTCGAACGTGGAGTGGCATTTGAACGTGGTATTCAAGTACCTCAGCATTTCCCTTTGTGGACTACAACATGCCATGTCTCAACAGCTGGTCTTGGTAGGGTTTCAGATGATGTTCGAACATGGGTTAACGTTTGAACGTCCTTGCTTTGTTCCAACCTTCTGCATGTTTGCTCCCTTTTGTGCTGGTGTTACATTCAAGAGTGATTTTTTGTTGTTCTTGGGCCTTTGTTCACTTTTAGGACCGAAAATGTCACTACATAAGCTCCATCAAAGCATATTTAGTCCAAAAAGGCATAGTAAAATTTGTTAACTTTACGCATGAATCAGAAGGCGTAGCCACCAAACTCCCTAAATTACCCTGAGCCTAACACATGTATCGTAGCCTGAACTGTCCCACAATCTCGAGCATCTACCACTGTGTGGAAGCCACACTAGCCAAGACTCCCCATGACTTGCGACTGAGTGCATCAGCCACCACATTTGCCTTACTAGGATGGTAATGCAAAGTGAAGTCATAGTCCTCTAGGTACTCCATCCACCCGCGTTGCCTCATATTGAGGTCCCACTATGTGAAGATATACTTTAGACTCTTGTGATCCGAAAACACCTCGAACTGTTCACCATATAGATAGTGGCGCCAAGCCTTCAAGACAAAGACAAAATCCGCCAGCTTCATGTCATGTGTAGGATAATTTTGCTCGTGATTCTTTAACTACCGAGAACCATAAGCCACCTCCCTTTCGGACTGCATCAATACACATCCAAGTCTGTCCTTTGAGGCATCACAATACTCTGTATACCTCTATCCCCTTTGCGGAACCATCAGAATAGGAGTTGAAGTAAGCCTCCTCTTCAACTTCTGGAATGCCTTCTCACATGAGTCATTCCACTTAAACTTGACCTCCTTTCGGGTCAATCTCGTCATTGGTGTAGCTAATCGGGAGAAGTCCTCAATAAATCTCCAATAGTACCCCCCAATCCCAAGAGACTACGTATCTCAAAGACTGACTTCGGCCTCTCCCAATTCATAACCTTCTCAACCTTCTCCAAGTCCACGGATACACCCGAAGCCGACACCACATGTCCCAAAAATTTCACCTCTATAAGCCAAAATTCGCACTTGCTGAACATGGTGTACAATTGATGATCTCTCCAGGTATGAAGAACAATCCTCAAGTGACCCTCATGCTCCTCCTCAGACTTGGAGTAGATCAAGATGTCGTCAACAAATACCACGACGAACTAATTAAGATAGGGTTGGAATATCCTGTGCATGAGATCTATGAATGCTGCTGGAGCATTCGTTAATCCGAATGACATCAATGTGAACTCAAAATGCCTATACTGCATTCTGAACGCCGTCTTAGGGATATTTGTCTCCCTAACCTTCAACTGATGGTAACAAGTACAGAGATCTATCTTGGAGTAGACCCGTGTCCCTCTCAGTTGATCAAACAAGTCATCAATCATCGGCAAAGGGTACCTATTCTTGATAGTGACCTAGTTCAACTACCGATAGTCTATGCATAATCGAAGGATCTTATCCTTCTTCTTAGCAAACAAGACCAGAGCGCTCCATGGTGAAGTGCTCAGCCTAACCAAACCCTTGTTCAATAGTTCTCGTAATTGGACTTTGAGTTCTGTAACTCAGGTGGCGCCATCCTATGTGGAGTCATAGAAATATATGATGTACTACGATGCAACTCAATGGTTGAGTATACATCCTTATGTGGAGGTAATCCCGGTAGTTTATCTAGAAAAACATCCTCATACTCACAAAATACCCGAGGTAGACTTAACTCCTGTCTCGCCTCGTCCTCCAGGGTAAGGGTAGCTAGGCAACCCCTCAACTATCCATAGCAATGAAAATCATACACGGCTTGGAGTAAAGCATGACGTTTTTCCCCTAGAACTTGAAACAAAACCATTAGGCGTATAAACAATGACCCTCTTCCGATCACAATCAATGACGACTCGATGTGTCACCAACCAATCCATCCTGAGAATGACATCAAACTCTGAAATGTCCATGACCCTAAGGTCAACGGTGAGTAGAATCCCCAAGATCTGTAGTTCACAACCCCGACATATCTAATCAACTCTCGCCCTAGCTCCTAGGGAGAACTCACATGCAATAACTCTTCCAAGGTCTTAACCTCTAAGCCCAAGTCTTTTATAAAAGATGCAACAATAAATGAATGCGATGCACCAGAATCAAATAACACTCTAGAGCATAAGCAAGAGAGTAGAAATGTACCCTGTNCCTCGAACTGTTCACCATATAGATAGTGGCGCCAAGCCTTCAAGACAAAGACAAAATCCGCCAGCTTCATGTCATGTGTAGGATAATTTTGCTCGTGATTCTTTAACTACCGAGAACCATAAGCCACCTCCCTTTCGGACTGCATCAATACACGTCCAAGTCTGTCCTTTGAGGCATCACAATACTCTATATACCACTATCCCCTTTGCGGAACCATTAGAATAGGAGCTGAAGTAAGCCTCCTCTTCAACTTCTGGAATGCCTTCGCNAGAATAGGAGTTGAAGTAAGCCTCCTCTTCAACTTCTGGAATGCCTTCGCACATGAGTCATTCCACTTAAACTTGACCTCCTTTCGGGTCAATCTCGTCATTGGTGTAGCTAATCGGGAGAAGTCCTCAATAAATCTCCAATAGTACCCCCCCCAATCCCAAGAAACTACATATCTCAAAGACTGACTTCGGCCTCTCCCAATTCATAACCTTCTCAACCTTCTCCAAGTCCACGGATACACCCGAAGCCGACACCACATGTCCCAAAAATTTCACCTCTATAAGCCAAAATTCGCACTTGCTGAACATGGTGTACAATTGATGATCTCTCTAGGTATGAAGAACAATCCTCAAGTGACCCTCATGCTCCTCCTCAAACGTGGAGTAGATGAAGATGTCGTCAACAAATACCACGACGAACTAATTAAGATAGGGTTGGAATATCCTGTGCATGAGATCTATGAATGCCGCTGGAGCATTCGTTAATCCGAATGACATCAATGTGAACTCAAAATGCCCATACCGCATTCTGAACGCCGTCTTAGGGATATTTGTCTCCCTAACCTTCAACTGATGGTAACAAGTACAGAGATCTATCTTGGAGTAGACCCGTGCCCCTCTTAGTTGATCAAACAAGTTATCAATCATCGGCAAAGGGTACCTATTCTTGATAGTGACCTAGTTCAACTACCGATAGTCTATGCATAATCGAAGGATCTTATCCTTCTTCTTAGCAAACAAGACCAGAGCGCTCCATGGTGAAGTGCTCAGCCTAACAAAACCCTTGTTCAATAGTTCTTGTAATTGGACTTTGAGTTTTGTAACTCAGGTGGCGCCATCATATGTGGAGTCATAGAAATATATAATGTACTACGATGCAACTCAATGGTTGAGTATACATCCTTATGTGGAGGTAATCCTGGTAGTTCATCTAGAAAA
Source organism: Ilex paraguariensis (assembly GCA_963454935.2). Taxonomy (NCBI): domain Eukaryota; kingdom Viridiplantae; phylum Streptophyta; class Magnoliopsida; order Aquifoliales; family Aquifoliaceae; genus Ilex; species Ilex paraguariensis. The sequence goes on from CAUOFW020008680.1 coordinate 211,596, forward strand.
ACATCCTTATACTCACAAAATACCCGAGGTAGACCTAACTCCTGTCTCGCCTCGTCCTCCAGGGTAAGGGTAGCTAGGCAACCCCTCAATTGTCCATAGCAATGAAAATCATACACGGCTTGGAGTAAAGCATGACGTTTTTCCCCTGGAACTTGAAACAAAACCATCAGGCGTATAAACAATGACCCTCTTCCGATCACAATCAATGATGACTCGATGTGTCGCCAACCAATCCATCCTGAGGATGACATCAAACTCTGAAATGTCCATGACCCTAAGGTCAACGGTGAGTATAATCCCCAAGATCTATAGCTCACAACCCCGACATATCTAATCAACTCTCGCCCTAGCTCCTAGGAAGAACTCACATGCAATAACTCTTCCAAGGTCTTAACCTCTAAGCCCAAGTCTTTTACAAAAGATGCAACAATAAAGGAATGCGATGCACCAGAATCAAATAACACTCTAGAGCATAAGCAAGAGAGTAGAAATGTACCCTGTATCACCGACTGGTCTACCGAATTAGTTTGTGGCATCGTGGCATAGACACGTCCCTGGGTCCCTGAAGTCCTGGCTTATGAGCCCTGGCCTTGGCCTCGACCCATGCCCTGGCCTATTTGGCCTGATTGAGAAGTCCCAGCCCGTGAAGTGGTAGAGGTTTCTGTAGCTCCTGAAACTGGTACGGGTTTCCGTGGCCTATGGTGGGGTAGGGATGAACAAAATGAGTTTGTGGCTGTCCCACCGAAGTCTAGGACTGAGATGCCCCATAACTTTGGGATCCCTGTCTCTGGGACAATCCCATTTCATGTGTCCCAGCAAATGACAATAGAAACATGTCCTTTGCCCTGCCTGATATGTAGTTCGTTGATTTCCCCCTCCTCGGGAGGATTGACTCTGGCCTTGGCCTTGATAACCACGGCCCTGCCCTTGTGGTCCCTAAGGAGTAAAGGCCCTCTATCTCTTTCCTGAGCTAGAAGAAGAGGATTGGCCCTCCTTATTCTTGTCTTTAACACCCACTTCCCGGATGTTCTGTGTGTCATCCACCTCTTTCTCTATGGCCATAGTTGTCGCGACCATCGTGTCTAAGTCTTGCAGAAGAAGACCCACAATTTTACCTCCAGATGGACAACTTCAGGCCATCCTTAAATTTCCTCACTTTGGCCATGTCTGTGGCCATATAATCATNCACTCACATTGTGTGCCAAGATAGGGATCAAATTTAAAATTTGGAGATTTTTCTCCTTGTCTAACTAGTAGTGCGAGTGCCACCTAGTAATAGACCTTTACACATTGAACTATACCATTCATCCCTTTTTTAGAACCCGAGTTTATGTTTTCTAACCCTAGTGTTTCCTTTTTCGCATACATTTTTATCAAGTATATCAGTNAGAACTTCTGGGCCTTTGCATGTCTTGCGGCCGACGGGAAATACTTGCCCATGAAGAGTTTCTTGAACTCTGTCCATGCCATTTATCTTCAAGTTCTTGGAGCCCTTGACCCAATCCCACCACACTTGGGATTCTCCTTCTAGCTGAAAGGTAGCTAGGGTTATCTTAGTGGCATCGGAGGTGATCTCCATAGCCTGAAGATCTTGTCCACTTGTCAGNGCATATAAGATTAAATGTACAATACATGCAATGTTCTAGACCCAATGCCTATCAAGCCCTATGTAATTTGTATACCTATGCTCTGATAGCAAGCTGTGACGTCCCTAAAATTGAGGGTCCCATTGACCACCCGTCAACCCGCAGAAATGTCTATGATTGTTGCACGATCCGACACCACGCCAATAGTTTCCTATTTACCGGGATTTTGAACTTACAAGTGAAAACCGTGCACCTTTATCATTGTATCTAACCGTGATCCAAAGTACCACATTGCATTCTCATTTATAGTGCATTTACATCAAAGAAACTAAAGGATGCATAGCCCAAGGCCTGGGAGAAAGATTGAAACAAATTTTAAAAATCTGCCNTTTTCTAACCCTAGTGTTTCATTTTCCACACACATTTTTACCATGTATATCATTCACTTAATCACACAGCACGTAATCATGCAGAAAAATGTAAGCACATAAGATGAAATGTACAATGATATACATGGTATTATCTCCATGCCATTATCTCCAAGTTCTTGGAGCCCTTGACCCAATCCCACTACACTTGGGATTCTCCCTTTATCTGAAAGGTAGATAGNGGTACGGTTTGCCATCTAGACCTCGCCGTACTGGTACGTTGTGCCAATTTTTCCCTATTTCACCTGTTTTACATTTCAAATCCAATTTTAACCATTCCAACATCATGTCAAACATCCATAATGATGTTATTCACATAAAACTTGATATGTACAAGTTCTATTACAAGCCATTTACATGGTTATAGGTCAAAATAGAATTAAACCTAAGTTTTACACAAAACTTGTTTTCAAAAGCCACAAATTGGCTTTTCTTCACTCTCAAGGCGCCGAATATGTGTCATCCACCAGAATATGCCCTGCACCTGAAATGTGTTCCTCGTATAGGGTGAGACAATGCCTAGTAGAATATTTTCTACAGAGCCTACTCGTCAACCTAAGTGCATATGAATGTATACATGCAACAATACATAACCAATATCTATTCCAATGCAAGAATATGTAATTTATGTTGGAATCTATCGTGTTATGCCATGAAATGAGATGAAACTCACTCATGCTCTTTATCCTGAGTCTTCACTGACTCTCATAATACAATGTAGTGCCAATGTGTACTTGAAATCGTCATCTATGTTACACATCAAATGACATTTTCAAAACTAGGGTCTTTCTTGGGGGGGGGGGTATTCATTGACTTACACCAACGGCACCTAGCCGATACAGAATTCATGGACTAAACAAACGGTTCTGCGCATTCTGACACACTTTATAGGCTCTTATACCAACGGAGTATGAATCCAATCACCAGGCTTTTCACCCGAGGGATATTCTATCCCTTCTTACTAACCCCGACCCAATTTTCCATAAAATCGTGGGACTAAGTCGAATCATCTATCCAACATTCACAAGTCCACTTGTCCAACACCAATTGAGATGAGGACGACAATCATGTACACACAACCTCAATATGCGATGTCTTCGTTCAAATGCAATGTAATGAACCATTGTTCATCAATGTCATGTCCCACATGTAATGAATGTCATATGGACAACTTAAACCACACATTTTACATACCTAATGGCAATTTATGTCATGTGTGCATAATCACCAATTTCATCACAAGTCAATATAGCGAAGAGTAAATATTAACATTTGATATTCAACCACAATTCACAAACAAGCATGTTATACATAACTCATGCCAATAACACATCCAATTCTCAAGGCATAAAAGAAACACATAACATGCCCACCAATTGCCAATTTCCAAGAAATCATCCAATAATTTCTATACATCGACCCATGCTAGGAATTGACTTTAAGCCATTTTAATACCCATGTCCTTAACCATAGTCAATTGACCTATGTTATTCAATACCCTTACCCATTCCATAATACACCCTAGGTAAGAAATCAGCCAAACTAGGAGAAACCCTACCTTGTGGAGCGTAAATAGAAGCTAGAAGGCCTCCTAGGACACCACCACGACTCCAAGGCTTTGATTTTCCAAAATTCTCTTCTTGGATCTTTGGTGAAATCGCTCATTCTTGGTACATAGATGTAGCCCTCGGCGTATAGACCAACTTTAGTTTTTGGTCCAAGCAATTCCGACCGACGGAGCTTCTTAGATCAAAGTAGAAAGGTAGAAATTCTAGGTTTTCTCTGTTTCTTCTCTTCTCCTCTTCAATGTTGGAACTCAGCTGGCTTATGGGTGTGAAATATCTAATTTTTCAGATATTAGCCCTTATTTATACTTTTAAATTGTGCGGTCGATATTACCCTGCACGTTTACTATTTTCGGGTCCGTTTTTTACCCGAAATGACTTAATTAAATTTCAATTTTAGTTCAAATAATTTTTATTTGAATTTTTATTTAATTATAAGGAAATTTTATAATTTCCATTTTTGGAGACGTTCGTGAGATTGTTTGTCACCCAGTTATCTCATAAAATATGTAAAATCCGACTATCTAGGAATTCAACGAAATTGACATGGCAGCTCGATTTCGTGATGCAAATCCAACGGTGAGGTCTGTTGGTCCATCCGAGCTCTAGAAAAATACTGATTTTAAACCCACATTATAGTGGCAAATTACCCTTTTGCCCTTTTTTGAAAAAGTTTAAATTTACCCGGCTTTTACATTCTTCCCCCTTAAAAGAATTCTGTCCCCGAAATTCACACACACATATACATTCAAACACATGCATATGTAACAGTCATGCAATACTACAAGACTATAAAAGTGTAGCTCTATCCTCAAATAAGAAGGGATGATTGGTACGGATAGTGTCCTCGCGCTCCCATGTTGCCTTCTCCATACCTCGGTGCTGCCACAACACCTTCACTAGCCTCACGGTCTTGACTCGCAAAACCTGATTTCGGCTATCCATGATGAGCACCGGTCCTTCCTCGAAGGTCCCATCAATATCAACAACCATCTCTCCCCAATCCACCACATGAGTCGGATCCGAGGTGTATTTTTGGAGCATAGAGACATGGAATACTGCACGAACACTCGATAGATTTGGCAATAACGTCAACCCGTAAGCAACTGTACCAACTCTCTCAAGTACCTCAAAGAGCCCAATATACCTCGGTGATAGCTTTCCCTTCTTACAAACCACTCATCTTTTAGGCATCACCTTCAAGAAGACATGATCTCCCACCTCAAATTCTAGAGGTTGCTGCCATTTGTCGGCGTAGTTCTTCTGTCGGCTTTGAACCGTGAGAAGACGCTTTCGAATCAAATCCACCTTCTCTGAGGTGTCTCTAATCAAATTTAGACCCGTAGAAGATCTCTCTCCTACCTCCATCCAATAAATTAGAGAATGACAAGGCCTCCCATATAATGCCTCATAGGGTGTCATATGCATGCTCGTCTAGTAACTATTGTTGTAGGCGAACTCCACCAAGGGTAAATGATCTTCCCAGCTACCCTTGAGATCTAGAACGCATGCCCGTAGCATGTCCTCTTAGACTGACCGTCTGTCTAGGGATGAAAAGCAGTGCTCATCATCAACTATGTTCCCATAGCTCACTGGAAACTCTCCCAAAAATGAGTTGTAAACCTGGGATTTCGATCAGATACAATAGATACGGGCACCCCATACAACTGGATAATATCCCGTATATACAACCTGTAGAATTCCTCTAGTGTGAAGGTCATTCGCACAACCAAAAAATGTGCCAACTTCGTAAGCCGGTCCACTATCACCCACACTGCGTCATGTCCCCGAGATGTCCATGGCAAGTGAGTCACAAAGTCAACCGTGATATACTCCCACTTCCACTCAGCTACCTCCAAAGGTTGGAGTAATCGCGCTGGTCTCTAGTGCTCAGCCTTGACCTGCTGACACGTGAAACATCATCTGATGAAGTCTCCAACTTCTCTCTTTATCTCGCTGCAATAATACTAGCAACAAAGATCATGGTACATCTTCGGGCCACTTGGATGCACAGCAAATGGGAATAGTGAAACTCTTTGAGAATCTCCTCCCTTAACTCCGCCGATTGGGGAACCACAAGTCTTCCCCTAAATCGAAGACTACCATTCGAGTGAATGGTCTAGCCCTCGTCACTAGAACCTGCCTGTACCCCGTTCCTGACAGATGATAACTCTGTGTCCTATTCCTGGGACTCTATCACTTTGTTTAGTAGGGAAGGCGTAGTCACCAAACTCCCTAAAGTACCCTGAGCCTAACCCATGTATTGTAGCCTGAACTGTCCCACAGTCTCGAGCATCTACCACTCCCTGGAAGCTACACTAGCCAAGACTCCTTACGACTTGTGGCTGAGTGCTTCAACCACCACATTTGTCATACTAGGATGGTAATGCAAAGTGAAGTGAAAGTCCTCTAGGTACTCCATCCACCTGTGTTGCCTCATATTGAGGTCCCACTTTGTAAAGATATACTTCAGACTCTTGTGGTCCAAAAATACCTCAAACTGTTCACCATATAGATAGTGGCGCCAAGCCTTCAAGGCAAAGACAATGGCTGCCAACTCTATGTCATGTGTAGGGTAATTCTGATCATGATTCTTTAACTACTGAGAACCATAAGCCACCACCCTTTTGGACTGCATTAATACACATCCAAGTTTGCACTTCGAGCCATCACAATACTTTATGTACCTCTGTCCCCTTTGCAGAACCATCATAATAGGAGCTGAAGCAAGCCTCTTCTTCAATTTCTGGAATGCCTTCTCATATGAGTCATTCCGCTCAAACTTGACCTCCTTTTGGGTCAATCTCGTCATTGGTGCAACTAATCTGGAGAAGTCCTTAATGAACCTATGGTAATACTCTGTTAATCTCAAGAAACTACGTATTTCGAAGACTAACTTTGAGCTCTCCTAATTTATAACCGCCTCAACCTTCTCCGGGTCCACGCAGACACCCGAAGCCGACACCACGTGACCTAAAAATTTCACCTCTATAAGCCAAAATTTGCACTTGCTGAAGTTGTCGTACAACTGATGGTCTCTCAAGATCTGAAGAACAATTCTCAAGTGACCCTCATGTTCCTCCTTAGACGTGGAGTAGATCAAGATGTCATCAACAAATACCACGATGAACTAATCAAGATAGGGTTGGAACACCCTGTGCATGATATCTATGAATGCCGCTGGAGCATTCGTCAATTCGAATGCCATCAATGTGAACTCAAAATGCCCATACCGTGTTCTAAACACCATCTTAGGGATATTTGTCTCCTTAACCCTCAACTGATGGTAACTGGTATGTAGAAATATCTTGGAGTAGACCCGTGCCCCTCTCAGTTGATCAAACAAGTCATCAATCCTCGGCAAATGGTACCTTTTCTTATTAGTGACCTGGTTCAATTGTCAATAGTCTATACATAATTGAAGGGTCTTATCCTTCTTCTTAGCAAACAAGACCAAAGCACCCCATGGTGAAGTGCTCAGCCTAATAAAACCCTTGTTCAACAATTCTTGTAATTAGACCTTGAGTTCTTGCAACTCAACTGGCGCCATCCTATGTGGAGTCATAGAAATAGATGATATACCGGGATACAACTCAATGGTGAAGTCTACATCCCTATGTAGAGGTAATCTCGATAGTTCATCCAAAAAAATATCTTCATACTCACAAACTACCCGAGGTAGACCCAACTCTTGTTTCGCTTTGTCCTCCAGGGTAAGGCTAGCTAGGCAACCCATTAACTGTCCGTACCAATGGGAATCATACACCGCTTGGAGTAAAACATCACGTTTTCCCTCCTGAAACTTGAAACAAACACCATCAGACGTATAAGCAGTGACCCTCTTTCGATCACAATCAACGACGACTCGATGTGCCGCCAACCAATCCATCCTAAGGAGGACATCAAACTTTGACATATCCATGACCCTAAGGTCCACGCTGAGTAGAATCCTCGAGATCTCTAGCTCACAACCCTCACATATCTGATCAACTCTCACCCTACCTCCTAGGGGAGAACTCACATGCAATGACTCTTCTAAGGTCTCAACATCTAAGCCCAAGTCTTTCACACAAGATGCAACAGTAAATGAATGCGATGCACTAGAATCAAATAACTCTTTAACTCATAAGCAACAGAGTAGAAATCTACCCTGCATCACCTACTAGTCTGTCGGCTTAGTCAATGGCATCACGACATAGAAACACCTCTGGGTCACTGAAGTCCCGGCCTGTGAGCCTTGGCCTCGACCTCGACCCAACCCATACCCTGGCCAATCTGGCCTAATTGAGGAGTCCCGACACGTGAACTGGTAGGGGTTTGTGCAGCTTCTGAAACTGGTACTGGTTTCTCTAGCCCATAGTGGGGTAGGGAGGAACAAAATGAGTCTATGGTTGTCCCACCGAAGTCTGGGACTGAGATGAACCATAACTCTGGGATCTGCGCCTCTTGGGGAAATCCCATTTCATGTGTCCCGACTGGTGGCAATAGGAACATGTCATCTACCCCACATGATATGTAGTCCATTGATTTCTCCCTCCTTTGGAAAATTGACCCTGGCCTTGGCCTTGATAACCACGGCCCTGCCCCTGTGGTCCCTAGGGAGTAAAGGTCCTCTATCTCTTTTCTAAGCTAGAAGAAAAGGATTGGCCCTCCTTCTTCTTGTCTTTAACACCCACTTCTCCGATGTTCTGTGCATTATCCACCTCTCTTTCAATGGCCATAGCTGTCGCGACTATCATGTCTAAGTCTTGTAGAAGAAGACACACAATTTTACCCCGGATGGACAACTTCAGGCCATCCACAAATTTCTTCACTTCGGCCATGTCTGTGGCCACATAATCATCAGAAAAATGGGTTAATTCCGTGAACTTAGCCACGTATTACATTAACGTAATCGTCCCTTATCGCAAGTCTAAGAACTCGCAGGCCTTTACATGTCTTACGGCTGCTGAGAAATACTTGCCCATGAAGAGTTCCTTGAACTCTGTCCATGCCATTATCTCCAAGTTCTTTGAGCCCTTGCCCCAATCCCACCACACTTGGGATTCTCCCTCTAGCTGAAAGGTAGCTAGGGTTATCTTAGTGGCATCAGAGGTGATCTCCATAGCCCTCAAGATCTTGCCGACTTGTCAGAACCAATGGTCAGTCGCTATCGGATCCACCCATCCCATGAAGATCAGAGGCTGATGTGCCTTGAACTTCTGAAGATGACTTGAGCCTCCTTGACTCCCACTTGCAATAGCCAGTGCAATGATTGTCGTCGCCGCACCAATAGCCTCCACAAAGGCTTGTCAGTTAAAGGCCAGTGGTGATTGGTTGTTCCATCCACAGCCTCGGCATCTTGTTCCTCGATTCGCCATCTACACACATGTCAAATAGCAATTGAACACTTACATTGTGTCTCAAGATAGGGATCAAATTTAAAATTTAGAGATTTTTCTCCTTATCTCACTAGTAGTGCGTGTGGCACTTACTAATAGACATTTACACATTGAAGTATATCGTTCATCCCTTTCTTTTGAAACCCGAGTTTATGTTTTCTAACCCTAGTGTTTCCTTTTTCATATACATTTTTACCATGTATATCATTCACATAATCACATAGCACGTAATCTTGTAGCAAAATGTAAGCACATAAGATGAAATGTACAATGCATGCAATGGTCTAGACCCACTGCCCATCAAGGCCTAGGTAATCTGTATACCTATGCTCTGATACCAAGCTGTCACGCCCCTAAAACCGGGGGTTCCGTTGACCACCCGTCAACCCGCAAAAATGCCTATGATTGTCACATGATTCGACACCACGTCAATAGTTTCCTATTTACTAGGATTTTAAACTCACACATGAAACCCGAGCACCTTTATCATTGTATCTAAATGTGGTGCAAAGTACCACATTCCATTCTCCTTTATAGTCCATGTACATCATACGAACTAAAGGATGCATAGCCCAAGGCCTGGAGAAAGATTAAAAAAAAAAAATCAAAGTCTGCCAAAGTTTACTAGTATGCGTACCGGTAAAGGTTGCTCACTGGACTCAGTGTACCGATATGTGTACTGGTACAATTTGCCTTTTGGACCTCGCCGTATCGGTAGGCGTATCGGTACGCTGTGTCAATTTTTCCTTGTTTCACCTATTTTATATTTAAAATCCAATTTTAACCATTCCAACATCATCTCAAACATCCATAATGATGTTAGTCACATAAAACTTGATATCTACAAGTTCTATTACAAGCTATTTACATGGTTACAGGTCAAAACAGAATAAAACCTACGTTTTACACAAAAATTGTTTTCAAAATCCATAATCCAGCTTTTCTTCACTCTCGAGGCCCTAAATGTGTGTCATCCACCAGAACATGCCCCACACCTGAAATGTGTTCCCCGTATAGGGTGAACCAATGCCTAGTAGTATATTTCCTATAGAGGCTACTCCCCAACCTGAGTGCATATGAATGTATACATGCAACAATACACAACCAATATCCATTCCAATTCAAGAATATGTCATTCATGTTGAAATCGATCATGTCAGGCCATAAAATGAGATGAGACTCCCTCATGCTCTTTACCCCGAGTCTTCATCGACTCTCACAATGCAATGTAGTGCCAATGTATACTTGAAACCGCCTTCTATGTTACATGATTCGTGCGTAATGTTAACAAATTTTACTATGCCTTTTTGGACTAATTGTGCTTTGATGGAGTTTAAGTAGTGATATTTTAGGTCCTAAAGTGAACAAAGGCCCAAGAACAACAAAAATCACACTTGAATGTAACACCAGCACAAAAGGGAGCAAAAATGTAGAAGCTTGGAATAAAGTAAGGACGTTCAAACGCCTTCAAAGCAAAGGTAGACTTGATGTTCAAACGCCATATAACGTTCGAACGTCCCCCTGCAGACTGCCTACAGAATAGTTGACTCCTATTGGCTGTAAACACTATTCACTCATCCTTACCTATCTCCTACCCCCTCCCCTTCCTTGCTTATAAATACTCCCCTGTTGGGAGCTTAAAGGGCATTCTTCCTATTGTAGAGTAAATGGGGGAGCAATCTTTATTGTTGTAAGAGTGTTTAGTAATCTAGTTCTTGAATACTTCATCTTTATGATTTCATTTTCCATTTATATCAAACCATGTTGGAGGCTTTGATTCCACTTGTAGTTGTACTTGCTTTTACTTACAAAGTATCAAGAGAGGTAGTTCATCTTCTGGTTGTGGTTGAAATCCTCCAAAAGCAACTAGCTTTCTTCTACTTTCCTTGTTCATGTATTTCACTTCCATTGCTTGAGCATCCTTCTTTCTTAGAAGGGTGAAACTCTTCCACTTTTCTAGAGCTTTACCAAAGCCGTGAAGGGTGGAAAGTCATTCATTTATTCTTCATTGAAGAAAAGCTCTTTTTTTAATTGCTTTACTTAGTAGCGTCTCTACTTAGATGGATGAGTAGCACACACTTTTCTAGCTTTGTCAAGGCCATGAAAAGTGAGTAGTTCCTCATTCACTCTTTAGTAAGAGATGATGAATATGTAAAGAGTATCCGAAAGTTATGTTTGTGCAACTTCTTCATGCTTTAATGCTTTATACTCCACCTGTTCATCAGAAGATTGAATGCACCTAGTCAAGTTGAGGTACTTTGTATAACCAAGTGATGCATAGAAAGATCCGTTGGTTTAATGCAAGTACCCCGACTAGCTCTTCATGACAATCTTTCAATCCCCACTATTATTGCGCTTTATTCAAAGAATGGATCATTAATGCCATGGTTGGATGCCTTGTAGAAACACTAGCTTGTTTGTAGATGGGTTAAGTAACGACACAGATAATTCTTGTAAACTTCTAGAAAGACATCGAAATTATGTGCTTAATTCTCACAATCTATTTTTATCTTCTGATTAACTTGTTGTTGACATGGGAGTTAATTGAGTTATAAAGCACAAACATAACAAAATGAATACTCTATTACATGTCCTGATCCTCGAGCTAAAGAGTGGTTGTTCCATTTTGAGAATCTTATATTTTGTCTAGAAAACTCTTGAAAAAAATCATCTATTTTAATCAAGAAAACCCCACCACTCAAAACACACGAAATTTCCAAAAGTCACTTCGTCTCTATTCCTGCTTGTTTCAAAACACCAATCATAGCTCCCTGTGGATTCGACTCCGGACTTCACCGAAATATTACTACAACTTGACTGCCCGCACTTAGGCGTACACATTTCGGATCAAGCCATTACACATCAAAACATTTTCAAAACTAGGGTCTTTCTTGGGATGGGTATTCATTGGCTTACACCAATGACACCCAGCCGACACGGAATTCATGGACTACACCAATAGTTTTGCATACACCGACACACTTTGTGGGCTTTTATACCAATGGACTGCGAATCCAATCACCGGGCTTTTCACCTAAAGGATATTCTAGCCCTTCTTGCTAAAACCATATGACTAAGTTGAATCATCGATCCAACATTCCCAAGTCTATTCGTTATACACCAATTGAGGTGAAGACGACAACCATGCACACAAACCCTCAATATGTGATGTCTCTGCGCAAATGTAATGTAATGAACCATTGCTCATCAATGTCATGTCCCACATGTAATGAATGCCATATGAACAACTTAAACCACACATTTTACAAACCTCATGGCAATTTATGTCATGTGTGCATAATCACCAATTTCATCACAAGTTAATCTAGCAAAGAGTAAATATTAACATTTGATATTCAACCACAATTCACAACGAGCATGTTATACATGAATCATGCCAATAACACATCCAATTCTGAAGGCATAAAATAAACATATAACATGCCAACCAATTGCCAATTTCCAAGAAATCATCCCATAATTTCTATACATCGACCTATGCTAGGAATTGATTTTAAGCCTTTTCAACACCCATGTCCATAACCATAGTCAAATGACTTATGTTATTCAATACCCTTACCCATTCCATAATACACCCTAGGTAAGAACTCAACCAAAGGAAGAAACCTTACCTCATGGAGTGTAAATAGAAGGTAGCAAGCCTCCTAGGACACCACCATGACTCCAAGGCTTTGATTTCCCAAAATCCTCTTCTTGGATCTTTGGTGAAATCCCTCGTTCTTGGTATGTAGATGTAGCTCTCGTCACGTACACCAACTTTAGTTTTTGGTCCAAGCAATTCCAACCGACGGAGCTTCTTGGATCGAAGGAGAAAGGTTGAAATTCTAGATTTTATCTCTTTCTTCTCTTCTCCTCTTCAATGTTGGAACTTAGCTGAGTTAAGGGTGTGAAATATCTGATTTTTTATATATTAGCCCTTATTTATACTTTTTAATTGTGCGATCTACATTGCCCCACACGTTTACTACTTTAGGGTCTGTTTTTAACCCGAAATGACTTAATTAAATCCCAATTTCAGTTCAAATAATTTTTATTTGAAATTTTATTGAATTATAAGGAAATTTTAAAATTTTCATTTTTGGAGACGTTCGCGAGATCATTCATCACCCAGTTGTCTCGTAAAACGTATAAAATCCGACTATCTAGGAATTCAACAAAAATTGACATGACAGCTCAATTTTGTGATGCAAGTCCAACGGTGAATTACCTGGGTTTTATGGTGGCAAAATTACCCTTTTGCCTTTTTTTTAGAAAAAGTTTAATTTACCCGGGTTTTACATGATGCATTTGGAAGGAGGTAGGAACCAAGAGTGCTCCAACAGAGAAAAGAGAAAAGAGAAAAAGAGAAGTTGCAAAAATGATCTGGTCCGTGATGCACTTTAGTCCAAACTTTGTACTTCTACATTTCTATTGTATCTTTCTATTCGGATAGTTGAACTGCCGTCATCTTTTTGTCATAACTGATAATAAAGGTGATTGTGTTTCAGTTTTTTCTTGTGAAAGACATTTTAGATTTTAGATTTTAATTCTAGTTATGATGAAAACTGTCTACACTTTTTGCTTGTCTGTAGCAATGGGGCATGAGTAGTTACGTATATTCTTCAGTGAGAGGTAAACATATGTATAATGCTGGTCAAATTATGGAAATGCTGATATTTTATATATTTATCTATTATATGCTTCATGCATGATACAGTGATATACGTACTTTCGGTGACGTGCCAGGAATTATGCCATCAGTGCATCATCAACCTGTCGATAAAACAACCACGACATTCCTATCGGTTTTGCTTGTCCTCCACTGGAACGCTGAGGATGTTAACTGATGCATGGTACAAAACCTAAATGATCCTCATGAATGGCTTGTACTTCTAGGTTATTAGGGTTTAACTTTTATATATAAAGGATAATATTGCCAGTCTAACAACCACGGCATTCCTATCGGTATGGCTTGTCCTCCCCTGGAACGCTAAGGATGTTTAATTGGTATATATATATCACAAATAGAGTCAAATGAATAATTCAAGTATGCATCATGAATGGCTTGTCCTTCTAGTGTTCTTGGATGAGTCAATTGACACATCTATAACCAGCTAACCTAAGAAGTTGTTGTGTTATGACTACTACCACCAGTTGACCTAAGAAGTGGCTGTGTTGTGGTTTATTATGCATGCACCTACTATTATGAAGACAAATGAATAATTCAAGTATTTCTCATGAATGGCTTGTCCTTCTGGTTTGCTTGGATTAATCAGTCGTCATGGATACCACTAGCTAACCTAAGAAGTTGCTGTGTGATGGTTTATATACATCAGACCTACCAATTGACTTGCTAGTAACATGGAAGTTAATTGCTGTAAGGTAGCAATTTCAGTATTTAACCAATACAATGCATATGAGATCCTTGAACTGAAGGATAACTTTTATTATTGTCTTACTCTATCTGCACATAAACATTTACTTATAGTAGTTGTCAATATAAGCTCACATCACAAGCTATCACATGTTATCCTATTTGAATTAGCAACTTAACTATTTTATTTCGTTTCCAAATTATTAAAACTCTTCGTGGGATCAATACTTGGACTTAAAACCGAGAAAAGTATAATTCGACCACTTATACTTGGGTGTATAATATTAATCCAATGACTAAAAAGTGTGAATCATCATTAAAAGCTATGGCATTTTGATTTTTGATGGCGGTTTGGTTTTGGATGAAATTATAAACCACTTCCTCCAAATTCCTCTTATGGGGAGGTTGGTAGGTGGGAGGATTGGATGGTCCTTGTTGACCATAACCTTGTGGAGGTGGATTCGGTGAATACCCTTGCGGATTGGACTGGGGGTATTGAGAGCTAGACACTTGACCTTGACCTTGGTATTGACTTTGCTTAGGAGGCATGACAGGTGAATATGCATTAGACTCGTATGGAGTTGGATTCTTATTTCTTTAACTAAAGTTCAGGTGATTACTCTAACCTAGATTGTAAGTGTTTGAGTATGGAAAGATTAATTGTCTCGTTTGGTTGAAGGCATTGACTTGCTCATGGTACACTTGCTTAAGTGCTGGAATGTTAGGGCACTCTAATGTGGAATGCTTCACACTCTCACAAATTGAGCTAGACTCCTCATTCTTTGAAATATTGGACACCTCATGTCTACTATTGACCTCTAGGCTTTCCACCTTCCGAGGCAACTTGGTGATTTTAGAAAGCAAATCATCCCAGTCCTTCGAATCATACATCCCTCTCCCATGTGATTGATTACTACCCTAAGAAGATCTTGGTACATCAGTGGGAGCTGTGATATCCCAAGATTGAACATTTTGCACCAATGTACTAAATTATTCTAGGGCCTCATCGGGGTCCTTGTTTAAGAACTCCCCACTGCGCATCATGTCAATGAATTGTTGGTGGCCCATCCCTTCATAGAAGAAACTCACCAATTGCCATGATTCAAAACCATGATGTGGAATGGATTTGTAGCAATTCCTTGTAGTGATCCTAGAAGTTATAAAATTGTTCATTTGGCTTTTCTGAAAAGTTTTGAATTTACTTTTTAAGAGCGATGGTTTAAGGCACCGAAAAAAAATTTGTTCAAAAACTCGGAGAGCATTTGTGCCCAAGTCGTTATGGATTGAGGCCTCAAGGAATTCAACCATGATTTTGATTTGTCCTTAAGGGAAAATGAAATAATTTCAAATAAGCTACGTCTTCCATAGCATGATTAGTGTTGAAGGTTGCAACTATATCCTCGAATTTCTTAATATGCAAATAAGGATTCTCCCTTTCAATTCCATGGAATGTAGGACGTAGTTGCAACATTTGTAACTTAACTAGGAAGACATGAGCTTGGACCGGTAAGAGAATACATGAAGGATTGGTGCTATGAGTCTTGATTGAAGGTAATCCCTCATTGACCTCACTGAAGGATCATTTTGGATGTTATTCCCTTCATTCCTAGGAGGGAAATGCATTCTAGGGTTTGGAATTCTAGGTTCTTGCACTCCTCCTCCCCTTGGGACATTAACATTGGCACCTAACTCCTTAAAGATGTCACCAGCAATCTCGGGTAGGTCTTGGTCAATATTCATGTTGAGGATTAAGGGTTGTCTAACCAATCTATTATGGTCGTCCATTCGCACATACAAAAGAACTATTTGCAATGAAAAGACAAGTAAACAAAAGTATATACAAGGAGCAACGTACCTCGACCCATGATGAAAATCACGAGACTTACCTCCGTTGTTCGAAAATTTCCTTTTAAATTCAACAGTTTGCCTTTCTCGATAACGACACAAAAAATGCTTGAAGTTATTTGTCGTATGTCCTAATCTCTACACATCACCCTCAAATGTGTTTATGGCTTTTGTGTGTAGGTGAGTGTCACTCTCCCTCAGAATGATGCAAGAAATAGGGTAAATGTGTGTATGGAATGAACAATGTGTGTATGTACAAAAGTGCTCTCCAAGTGTTGAGAGACTTTCAAGGGTCGTGTTTTACTTGGAATTTGTATTCCAAGGTCATCTCCTCAGGGAAAGAAGGGAATTATGTTGAAGGTGATTTTGTGAAAAATGAAAAGTGTAAAATCTTTTGAGTTTGAGTTTGAGTTTTGGTGAATGAAGATTAGTTCTAGAAATGTAACAGAAACAAGTGTTGGGTAGTTCGAAGAGGTCACTCAAATGGGAATGCCAAATCAACTCACAACATTCGTCTAGTGGTGCTTAGATGTCCGATTGATTCATATGAAGCGAAGGACTAAAATAGAGGTGAGGATTCAAGCATACCCCGTGAAAAGTCTATGGTGTATCAAAAACTCACAACCACGTCCACACTCAACCTAGTCAAACTGAATCACCGTACACTATGAGGATGAATGAAAAGAAGTTGATTTAGCATAGCCAATAGGAATTCTCCCTTGTATTAGCGAACTTAAAGCTTAGCCACCCATGTTTAGCGCAAGAACATAGTGAATAAATGAAGACAGGAACTTGGTTTAATGCAAGAAAACTTAAACTATGAAAAAATGCATTCAATACCCATTTTAAAAGCTTGCAATGACAAAAAATCAAAACAACAATGGTAGCANTTTTAAAAGCTTGCAATGACGAAAAATCAAAACAACAATGGTAGAATCAAAAATGTGTAACTAAACTTGCAATGTACTTGTAATAAATGATATTAAAGGAAATTAATGATACTTATAACAGCCTTACAGAATATTACAAGTGAAATGGATGGAAGAAATGCAAAAATCTAAGCTTTATCTATCTAAAACTATCCCTTCTTCCTTGAGCTTCTCTCTCTACAATCCAATACCACCTAAATAATATCCAAAGATACTTGCCTTTTTGTCCATGGAACTCCTATGGCATGTGTGATAGCCCTCCCATCCATAGGAGACTGAGTTAATGGCATTGGGCAGGCTAGGACTAGCCTAGCCTGTACTTCCCAAGCTTGCCTCTTCTCTCTCATCCTCATTAATGCTTGAGCCTCCAAAGTCCAAGCATGGGTGTGGTGAGGCGTGTAGAAGTGTAAGGGATGTCAATGGACAAGTGGGAGAATGATAGGCGGGATCCCCAAATGCCAGAGCTTGAGTTGGAAGCGGTCGGGGCATTCTGGGCAAAACCTTCCCGAAGGTTGATGCAAACCTTCTAGAAGGTTTGTTTAGGAGCAGTTACAACAGCAGTGCAGTCAGCAAAATCTTTTGAAAGGTTGATGTAAACCTTTTGGAATGTTTTGGCAGTGAATCGACAGACCAAGTGCAAACCTTCCAGAAGGTTTATTGCCAAACTTTTCGAAAGATTTTCATTCAATTTGACTTTTTCTTGGTTTCTTCACCATGCAATCCATCATTTAAGCTATCCCCTTATCTTCATTGACTTTAAACATTATGATGGGAGCTTAACTCAAGTCATTTACAACTTTTCACCTACATTCACACAAAACTTCACTAAAGCGAAGATTAAACGAATTTCTCCCCAAATTCACAATAAAATCAAGTATAAAAGGGCATAACAACATGCAATATATGGAATATTTTGTGTTAATCATACACCCCCTTCGGAGTTACGCTTAGTCTCCTTTTCATTTTCTAAAGTGGATTTAGGTGAGACTTTAGGCAAGATGGTTTTATTTATTTCCTTCCTACTCCTAAGGGTGGTTATAGCCTTGAGTTACTAACAACTCTCTTTGATGGTGTCAAACGATTCAATCACATGTTGACCCCTTGGGTTTTCTTGGTTTTGAGAGGGAAATTTCCCTTTTTCTTGTTGGGAAGGCTCCATAGCATTGGTCAACTTAGTGATTTGTGTCTGAATGTCATTAAAAGCGACGACATTTTTATTGTTGATTGCAGTTTGACTATAAATGAACTGATGAATGACATCTTTCAAATTTCTCTTGTGAGGAGGTTGGTATATGGGTGATCCTTGTTGACTAAACCATTGTTGAGGTGGATTTCTATGAAAACCCTTGTGGATTGGACCGTGGGTATTGAGAGCTAGATGATGGATTATGGCAAAAATATGATTGATTTTGCTTGAATGGAATGGGAGGTGACAATGAGGTGGATCCATGAGGAATAGGATTGTCATTCTTTCAACTAAAGTTTAGGTGGGAGCTCAAACCAGATTGATGTGTTAGAGTTTGGAGAGTATGACTACCGACTTTGGTTAAATGCATTCACTTGCTCATGTTATACTTATTTAAGTTCCAGAATGTTTGGGCACTCCACAATAGAGTGCTCAACACACTCACATATTGAGCAAGATTCCTCAGCCTTTGTGACATTTGACACCTCAAGCCTCCTACTCACCTTTAAGCTCTCCACCTTACGGGGACAATTTTGTTATCTTAGAAAGTAAGTCTTCTTGGTCACGCTAGTTATACATCCTTCTTCCACTTGGTTGATTTCCCGAAGAGGACCTTGACACATCGGTGGGATCCGTGATATCCCAAGATTGAGCATTTTTTGCCAATTTGTTAAAGTACTCAAGGGCCTCATCGGGATCCTTACTAAAAAATTATCTGCTACACATCATGTCAATAAATTGTCAACGCTCTGGTGTAATTCCCTCTTAGAAGAAACTAACCAACTGCCATGGTTCAAATCCGTGGTGTGGAATGGAGTGCAACAAGTCCTTGTATCTATCCCAACACTAATAGATCTGCTCATTTGGTTTTTTTTTTTTTTAAAGTTTTGAATTTGTTTATTTAGAGCAGTTGTCTTGGGCACCGAAAAAAATTTATTTAGATATTTAGATAACATTCGTGCCCAAGAACTTATCGAGTGGGTTTTGATGAGTTCAACCAAATTGTTTTGTTGTCCTTGAGAGAGAAGGGAAATAATTTAATACATGCCATGTCTTCCATGGCATGATTTGGAATGAATGTTCCAACTATTTTCTCAAATTCCTTATTGTGTCGGTATGGATTTTCTCATTCTACTCCATGCAATTGAGGAAGTAATTGTAACATAACCGGTTTAATTAGGAAGCTATGTGCTTACATAGGTAGAAGATGTATGAGGGGATGGTGCTT
Source organism: Ilex paraguariensis (assembly GCA_963454935.2). Taxonomy (NCBI): domain Eukaryota; kingdom Viridiplantae; phylum Streptophyta; class Magnoliopsida; order Aquifoliales; family Aquifoliaceae; genus Ilex; species Ilex paraguariensis. The sequence continues at coordinate 231,118 of CAUOFW020008680.1, forward strand.
TAGGTAGGTTGGAGATAATATTTCATCGATCTCGTCGGAGGATCAACAGGGAAATTATTTTCTTCATTTCTCAGAGGGGGGAATTACAATTGGGGGTTGGCACTCAAGGGTTTTTCACTCCCCCACCCCTAGGATTATTAGCACCATCATCCCAAAAATTGTCTCCAGCATCCTCGGGTGGGTCTTGGTCTATATTCATATTTGGTACTAGGGCACGTCATAGTAGTCTATTTTAATTATCATGCCCCCACATGCAAAAACACTATTTACAATTTTAAATGTACATGCAATTATACACAAAGGAGCAACGTACCTCAGCTCATGATGAGAATCATGGGACTTACCTCCGTTGTCCCCAAATGACCTTCAAGTTCGACGCTTGGCCTTCCCTGCCAACAGCTCCAAAAATGCTTGATGGTTTTCCCCGACCTACAACACACGAGCCTAATTGTGTGTTTATGGCTTATAGAAATTGGTGTCACTCTTCCTCGAGTTCAATGCAAGAAGTTAGGAAATTGTGTGTGAATGCAAAAAAAATGTCTGTGCAAAAGTGCTCCACAAGCGTAGAGAGACTCGCAATGTCATGTTTTACTTGGAATGAGTACTTCATGGTCTTCTCCTCAAGGAAGGTGAAGTCAAGTGTTCTTAAAGAGTGATTTGTTAAGAACTGAAATAGGAGAATCTTGTGGTTTGAAGTTTGGTGAGCTATGAGTTATGAAATATACAAGGAAGCAAGGTTGGCTAATCCATTAAGGTTATTCCAGTGGGAATGCCAAATCGACTCATTTAATTCAACCAATGGTGTCTATGTGTTTGATTAATTCATAGGAAGTGAAGGACTAATGTACTTGTGATGGGCAAGAGCATACCCCATAACAAGTCTATGGTGTATCAAAAGCCTACAACCACGTCTGCACTCAACTTAGTCAAACCAAATACTTTACACTACGAGGAAGAAGAGAGTCAATTTCACATACTCAAGAGGAAATCTCTCTTGGATTAGCCAACTAAAAGTTTAGCTATACATGGTGAAAGAAACAGCAAACATGAAGTAAAGAAACATGGTAATGAAATCAAGCATGAACTTGTATTAATGTAAGAAGAAGTTTAAACTCCAAGAGGAGAGACATTAATTTCCAAAATTTAAAGCTTGGAATGAATAAAACCCAAACGTAGAAATGAACCACATGAAACTTAGCTAAACTTTATTACAAGTTTTATTACAATAGATTAGAGTGTAAGAGGGAAAGATTACAAATAAAATAGAGCTTACTGCAATGAAAATGGCGAAGGAAAATATAAAACCCAGCTTTCTTTCTCTAAAACTTCATCTTCTACCTTGAACCTTCTTTCTCTAAAAGTATGATATTCTGAAATTGTGTGTAAAAGCCTTCTTATTTTCATCCATCCCCCTCTCTCATAGCATGAGTGGCTGACTTGGAGACATTGGAGAGAGGTTTTCCATCAAAACAAGCAAAATCAGTCAAAGCATGGTCCTCCCATGCTTTTTTAACCACTCCCTCTCTTTCCCTTGCATCCCCACTTCCTCATGCTTTAAATCTGAATGTAGGGGTTAGGAGATCATCATAGGGTGTTGGAAATGTTAGAGCATGGATTAGATGACACCAGGTGGGCCCTCATAGTTGGTGGAGTCATTTAGAGAAGTGTTTGGGCTTTCTAGGCATCTTCTACCGGTAGCTCATATGTGACCTTCCAATAGATGATTTCTAGTAAGGTATGCTACTAGTAGCTCGTAGATGACCTACTGGTAGGTCATTTCTAGTAGGGTATGATACCGCTAGCTCGTAAAGATTCTACGTCCAGGTCTTGCAGGGAGGGACTCAAGCATCTTTCCAGTAGGCTCTTCTACTGGTAGGTCTTGCAAGTCTTCTACCGGTAGGTCTTGCATGTCTTCTACTGGTAGTTCTTGTAAGTCTTTTACCGATAGTTGAATATGGATGGCTAAATCTTGTAGGTCTTGCATTAGAATTGCATCAAAGCTGAAAATGGATGGCTAAATAAATATAGATTCTGTTGCGTAAAGATTTAAATTGCATATTCATTTCAAAAACACATGAGTTTTGAAAGGAAATGTGTAGGTGGATACTCTAGAATACATTTAACTTTATGATGCGATTCAAGTGTGATTAGTTTGGTGCATTGGAGAAATATATTTTTGACACCTCAGAGCTAGTTAGGATAAAGGAATATGTTTCAAATTTTGGAAATGAAGAAAAGAAGTTTTAGTTACCTTCACTGGAAACCTACATGAGACAGANAAAGATTTAAATTGCATATTCATTTCAAAAACACATGAGTTTTGAAAGGAAATGTGTAGGTGGATACTCTAGAATACATTTAACTTTATGATGCGATTCAAGTGTGATTAGTTTGGGTGCATTGGAGAAATATATTTTTGACACCTCAGAGCTAGTTAGGATAAAGGAATATGTTTCAAATTTTGGAAATGAAGAAAAGAAGTTTTTAGTTACCTTCACTGGAAACCTTCATGAGACATAACTTGTTGATGAACATAGAATATTGCACAACATTTATCTCTTTGCACCCATTTTATACTTTCTTTTTGTAGAAGAAATGGGGGAAATTGCGGTTAATATAACAATTAATGAATTTTTTGTGTGATTGTAGGTAAAGAGTAGGAAATGGCGTGTGTTAAGCTTCCATCAAGTGCTTAAAGGCAATAAAGAATAAGGGGAGGCTTAACGGGTGGCTCGGGATATCAAGAAATCAAGAAACCACCAAAACAAGTGAANTTGATGAACATAGAATATTGCACAACATTTATCTCTTTGCACCCATTTTATACTTTCTTTTTGTAGAAGAAATGGGGGAAATTGTGGTTAATATAACAATTAATGAATTTTTTGTGTGATTGTAGGTAAAGAGCAGGAAATGGCATGTGTTAAGCTTCCATCAAGTGCTTAAAGGCAATGAAGAATAAGGGGAGGCTTAACGGGTGGCTCGGGATATCAAGAAATCAAGAAACCACCAAGACAAGTGGAAAGTTATCGATAGATGTTCATCAAAACCTACCGGTAGGTTTAGTGCACTGGAATTCTTTTATTGCTGCCTCTGCCAAAACCTACTGGTAGATTTTGCCTATTGGAAAAAATCTACCGGTAGGTTTCATCATCATTCTACCAGTAGGTTTTACCCAGAAACGCTAGAAATATTCAATCTCAACTCCAACTGCTTCGTGGGCCCACCTCTTCTTCTCCCNCTTTTTGTAGAAGAAATGGGGGAAATTGTGGTTAATATAACAATTAATGAATTTTTTGTGTGATTGTAGGTAAAGAGCAGGAAATGGCATGTGTTAAGCTTCCATCAAGTGCTTAAAGGCAATGAAGAATAAGGGGAGGCTTAACGGGTGGCTCGGGATATCAAGAAATCAAGAAACCACCAAGACAAGTGGAAAGTTATCGATAGATGTTCATCAAAACCTACCGGTAGGTTTAGTGCACTGGAATTCTTTTATTGCTGCCTCTGCCAAAACCTACTAGTAGATTTTGCCTACTGGAAAAAATCTACTGGTAGGTTTCATCATCATTCTACCAGTAGGTTTTACCCAGAAACGCTAGAAATATTCAATCTCAACTCCAACTGCTTCATGGGCCCACCTCTTCTTCTCTCACACATACCTTGACACATTTAGCATTCAAGCATGCTCTCTTACACCTAAAATATGACTTTGGAAGAAAAAGCATGGAAGAGGAAGAGAGAGAAAGAAAATGGTTGGGGGAAGCATGGAAGAGGAATGTGGGTTTCAAGTGTATTCAAGTTTAGCTACATATTCTTGTATTTACCATGTCTACATTTTGGTTTTTCATTCCAAGCTTTACTTTTGGTTATGAAATGAACTTGTCTTTTTAGTTTAACTTCTCTTTGCATTAATACAAGTTTTAATCTTCATTTCTTCACCATGCCTCTTTACATTGTGTATGTTCTGGCATCTATTATGAGTAGCTATGCTTTTAGTTGGCTAATTCAAGGGAGATTTCCTCTTGGGTATGTTAAATCAATTATGCTTCATTGTTCCTCGTAGTGTAAATTGCTTGGTTTGACTTGGTTGAGTGCGGACATGGTTGTGAACTCTTGATACATCGTAGACTTGTCATTGGGTATGCTTGAGTTTACATCTCCACATTAGTCCCTCACTTTCTACAAATCAATCAAGCACCAAAACACTATTGGTAGAATAAATTGAGTTGATTTGGCATTCCCATTGGANATGAAATGAACTTGTCTTTGTAGTTTAACTTCTCTTTGCATTAATACAAGTTTTAATCTTCATTTCTTCACCATGCCTCTTTACATTGTGTATGTTCTGTCATCTATTATGAGTAGCTAAGCTTTTTGTTGGCTAATTCAAGAGAGATTTCCTCTTGGGTATGTTAAATCAATTATGCTTCATTGTTCCTCGTAGTGTAAATTGCTTGGTTTGACTTGGTTGAGTGCGGACATGGTTGTGAACTCTTGATACATCGTAGACTTGTCATTGGGTATGCTTGAGTTTACATCTCCACATTAGTCCCTCACTTTCTACAAATCAATCAAGCACCAAAACACCATTGGTAGAATAAATTGAGTTGATTTGGCATTCCCATTGGAATGACCTCTTTGGATTAGCCAACTTTGTTTTCATTGCATTTTTATCAAAAATTCCACTCACCAAAACACAAAACTCACAAGATTTTACACTTTTCATTTCTTTACAAAATCACCTTCACTAGAATTTGACCTTCCTTCCCAGAGGAGACAACCTTGGAATACTCAATTCCAAGTAAAACTTGACATTAAAAGTCTCTCTACGCTTGGGGAGCACTTTTGCACACACACACATTTTCATTCACACACACGATTTCCCTATTTGTAGGATCGAACCCGAGGGAGAGTGATAGTCACCTATTCATATAAGCCATATACACAACCGGGATCATGTTTGGAGATTATGGTCAAATGCAAGTCAAGTATTTTTGGCGTCATTATCGGGGACGGCTAGCGTCAAATTAGAAGTTGATTTATGACAACAGAGGTGAGTCCTGGGATTTTCATCATAGGCCAAGGTACATTGCTCCTTTATATATATTTGTGTTTACTTTTCATTTTAATTGTAGATAGTATTTTTGTATGTGGGGATGGGACGATCAAAATAGACTAGTTAGACTTGCCATAGACCCAAATATGAATCTTGACCAACACCCACCCGAGGATGCCGGTGACAACTTCGGGGATGATGCTGCTAATGTTCCAAGGGGTGGGGGAATGCAAAACCCTAGAATGCCAAATCCCCAAATGCATTTTCCCCCTCCAAGGAATGAGGGAAACAATGTTCCAATTGATCATTTGGTGAGGTCAATGAGGATTATCTTCAACCAACCCGAAGCACCACCCCCTCTTGCATACTACTACCGGTCCAAGCTCATAACTTCTGTGCTAAATTGGGAATGTTAAAACTTCTTCCTCAATTTCATGGTATTGAAAGAGAAAATCCTTATTTACACATTAAGGAATTTGAGGAAATTGTTACAACAATTCTTAAAAATCATGTCATGGAAGACATAGCTCGCATGAAATTATTCTCTTTCTCCTTTAAAGGCAAAGCCAAAACTTAGTTGAACTCATTGAAACCTCGATCGATAAAATCTTGGGCTCAAATGCTTTCTGAATTTTTGAACAAATTTTTTTCAGTACCCGGACCACTGGTCTTAAGAAAAAAATTCAAAATTTTTTCGAGAAATCCAATGAGCAGTTTTATCAATGTTGCGATTGATACAAACAGTTGCAACAATCCATTGCACATCATGGATTTGAACCATGACAATTGATTAGTTTCTTATATGAAGAAATTTAAAATGGCCCACCGATAATTTATGGACATGATGTGTACCAGAGAGTTTCTAAACAAAGATCCAGATGAGGCCATTGAATTCTTCAATACATTGGCACAAAATACTCAATCATGTGATATCACGGATCCAAAAGGTGTGCTCTCCTGGGAGTCAACCAAGTAGGGTAGGGATGTATAATTTTCAAGACCAAGAAAACTTGCTTGCCAAAATCACAAAGTTGTCCTGAAAGGTGGAGATTCTAGAGGTAAATAGGAGGCATGATGTGTCTAATATAACTAAGGCCGAGGAGTATTGCTTTATATGTGAAAGTGTTGCGCATTCTATCTCGGAGTTCCCAAACATTCTGGCACTCAAAGAGTTTTACCTTGAACAAGTGAATGCCTTCAACCAACGTAAGCAATCATTCTCTCCATAATCCAATACATATAATCTGGGTTAGAGCAATCACCCGAACTTTAGTTAAAAGAATGACGACCCTATTCCTCATGGGTCTAGCTCATTGTCACCTCCCATTTCACCTAAGCAAAGCCAATCCTACTATGGTCATGGTCCCTTGTCTGCCTCCCAACACCCACAGTCCAATCAACAAGATTTTTCCCAAAATACACCACCTCAACAAGGGTTTGGTCAACAAGGACCGTCCAACCCACCCACCTACCAACCTCCTCACAAAAGAAACTTGGAGGATGTCATGCACTAATTCATTCAAACACAAACAACAATCAACAACCAAATCGTTGCCGATTTCAATGATATTCGGACTCAAATCACAAAATTAACCAATGTCATTGGATCATCCCAACAAGTGAAATAGAAATTTCCCGCTCAACCTCAAGAAAACCCTAAGGTTCAACATGTGATTGACTCATCTGAGCCTAGCAAGAAAAGTTACGAGAAACTCAACGTGGTCACCACCCTAAGGAGTGGCAAACAAATTGACAAAACTATTTTGTCAAAAGTCTCACCTAAAGCCACATTGGCAAAAGATAAAAAGACTATGGGAACTCCTAGGGGATGAGACACATGAAAAGGAAAAAATTATTGATTTGAATGTGCATGAGTGTCCTATTCCAACCCCTTTTCGCTAACGTTTGAAGCCACTAGCTAACATTGCTAACTATTTGGATATCATTGAAATGTTTAAGCAAGTGAAGATAAAAATTCCACTCCTTGATGCAATCAAGCAAATACCTTCATGTGCAAAGATCTTGAAAGACTTGTGCATAAGAAGGCATCTCTCACAGAGGAAGTCAATTCCATTTGAGAACCAACACACAACCCAAGTTCAAAGACCCTGGTTTCCCTACGATTGGGAATTGTTAGGTGGAGCAAGCACTTCTAGACTTGGGAGCAAGTGTCAACCTCCTACCCTTCTCGGTTTATCAACAATTACAATTAGAGGAGTTGAAGCCAACTCCAATCACTCTTCAATGAGTAGAGTGAAACGAGAGAACACCAAGGGGAGTAGTTGAGGATGTTTTAGTTTAAGTTGACAAATTTTATTTTTTTGTTGATTTTATTATACTTGATACTCATCCGGTTGCTAATCCTAGTTCTCAAATTTTGGTGATACTAGGTAGGCCTTTTCTTTCTACATCCAATGATGTGATCAATTGCAGCTTGCCTTTGTGAACATTACAATGGATCTTAACGTATTCAACTTGTGCAAGCAATCGGGTGATGATGAGGAAGTGCATGAGGCCAATCGGATTGACACTTTGGTGGGGGACTATATGGAACTATGTTGCCATTCAAATTTGGGGATAAAGAGTTTGGTAAGGAAGAGGAGCTAAAAAATGTACAAGGGGTAGGAAGTTGGGCCCCGACATTTGAGAAAGTTCCACAACAAGAAAAAAAAATTTCCATCAACTGTACAAACACCAATCTTGGAATTGAAACCACTACCCTCCACATTAAAGTATGCATTTCTTGGGGAGCACAAGAGTTTCTCAGTGGTGATAAGTTTTTCCTTGGAGCCAAGGCAAGAAGAAAAATTGTTGAAAGTGTTGAGAAGGCATAAGGGAGCAATCAGTTGGACAATTTCTGATATGAAGGGGATTATTCCCCTCGTTTGCACACACCGAATATACATGAAGGAAGAAGCCAAACCATCCCAACAACCATGAAAAAGGCTAAATCCTATCATGAATGATGTGGTGAGGGATGAGGTGCCCAAACTAGATGGGGGCATTATTTTTCCAATTGCTAATAGTAAATGAATTAGTCCCACTCAAGTAGTGCCAAAGAAGTCGAGGGTCACAGTGGATACAAATTAGGAGAATGAGTCTATTTTGACAAGGGTGGTCACCTATTGGAGCGTTTGTATCAACTATTGGAAACTCAACTCATGGACAAGAAAATATCATTTCCACTTACCCTTCGTTGGCCAAGTGTTGGAGAGAATGGCTAGACACCTCTTTTATTGCTTCTTGGATGGCTACTTCGGCTACAACCAAATCGAGATTGCCTTGGAGGACCAACAGAAGACAACTTTTGTGTGCCCTTTTCTCACATTTGCTTATCGTCAAATGCCATTCGGGTTGTGTAATGCCCTAAGAACTTTTCAGAGTTGCATGATGGGGATCTTTAGCGATATGGTGAAAAAAATTATGGAGGTGTTAATGGATGATTTTTTCATGTTTGGGGACTCATTTGAGGAGTGTTTTGAGAATTTGGAGATAGTGCTTGAAAGATGTGAGGAAAAGAATTTGGTGCTCAATTGGGAGAAGTGGCACTTCATGGTGACACAAGGAATTGTGCTCCGGCACATAGTATCGAAAAAGGGGATTAAAGTTGAAAAATCCAATATGGAAGCAATTTTCNAGTTTAAGTTGACAAATTTTATTTTTTTGTTGATTTTATTATACTTGATACTCATCCGGTTGCTAGGTAGGCCTTTTCTTTCTACATCCAATGATGTGATCAATTGAAGCTTGCCTTTGTGAACATTACAATGGACCTTAACGTATTCAACTTGTGCAAGCAATCGGGTGATGATGAGGAAGTGCATGAGGCCAATCGGATTGACACTTTGGTGGGGGACTATATGGAACTACGTTGCCATTCAAATTTGGGGGATAAAGAGTTTGGTAAGGAAGAGGAGCTAAAAAATGTACAAGGGGTAGGAAGTTGGGCCCCGACATTTGAGAAAGTTCCACAACAAGAAAAAAAAATTTCCATCAACTGTACAAACACCAATCTTGGAATTGAAACCACTACCCTCCACATTAAAGTATGCATTTCTTGGGGAGCACAAGAGTTTCTCAGTGGTGATAAGTTTTTCCTTGGAGCCAAGGCAAGAAGAAAAATTGTTGAAAGTGTTGAGAAGGCATAAGGGAGCAATCAGTTGGACAATTTCTGATATGAAGGGGATTATTCCCCTCGTTTGCACACACCGAATATACATGAAGGAAGAAGCCAAACCATCCCAACAACCATGAAAAAGGCTAAATCCTATCATGAATGATGTGGTGAGGGATGAGGTGCCCAAACTAGATGGGGGCATTATTTTTCCAATTGCTAATAGTAAATGAATTAGTCCCACTCAAGTAGTGCCAAAGAAGTCGAGGGTCACAGTGGATACAAATTAGGAGAATGAGTCTATTTTGACAAGGGTGGTCACCTATTGGAGCGTTTGTATCAACTATTGGAAACTCAACTCATGGACAAGAAAATATCATTTCCACTTACCCTTCATTGGCCAAGTGTTGGAGAGAATGGCTAGACACCTCTTTTATTGCTTCTTGGATGGCTACTTCGGCTACAACCAAATCGAGATTGCCTTGGAGGACCAACAGAAGACAACTTTTGTGTGCCCTTTTCTCACATTTGCTTATCGTCAAATGCCATTCGGGTTGTGTAATGCCCTAAGAACTTTTCAGAGTTGCATGATGGGGATCTTTAGCGATATGGTGAAAAAAATTATGGAGGTGTTAATGGATGATTTTTTCATGTTTGGGGACTCATTTGAGGAGTGTTTTGAGAATTTGGAGATAGTGCTTGAAAGATGTGAGGAAAAGAATTTGGTGCTCAATTGGGAGAAGTGGCACTTCATGGTGACACAAGGAATTGTGCTCCGGCACATAGTATCGAAAAAGGGGATTAAAGTTGAAAAATCCAATATGGAAGCAATTTTCAACCTCTTCACTCCAAAGGTCATCAAGGATATCAGGTCATTTCTTGGCCATGCCTGTTTCTATTGTAGATTTATAAAATATTTTAGTGCATTGGCAAGGCCTTTGACCAATTTACTAGCAAAGGATGTTCCCTTTGTGTGGTTAGATGATTATGAGGCTTCTTTTAAAAAACTCAAAAGCATATTTACTTTACCTCGAATCATGCGATCCCCTAAATGGGAACTCTTATTTGAGCTCATGTGCGATGTGAGTGATTATGCGATAGGTGTAGTGCTCGGTAAAAGGGAAGAAAAAAGACCATAGGTAATACACTACGCTTGCAAGACTGTAAATGAAGCACAAATGAATTACACTACCACCAAAAAAGAGTTGCTAGCCGTAGTATTTGCATTGGACAAATTTAGGTCTTACATCATTGGTTCACCTATTATAGTCTACACTGCTCACTCTACTTTGAAGTATATTTTGTCTAAGCAATACGTGAAAGCGAGACTCATTAGGTAAATCCTCCTCCTAAATAATTCAACCTGACCATTATAGACAAGACAAAAGTGGAGAATATGATGGCAGACCATTTGTCCTGACTTGTTGTCTACTTGACAAATTTCATTTTTGTTTCCTAACGTATAAACATCACCTTTTAGCATGTATAGTATATGAATAAAGGGGAGTGTCACTTTCCTAGGGATGATGTCAAAAGAAAGGGCAACGGAATGGTGGATGAATGAGATTTCAAATGTGAGTATGTGTGAACAAAAGTGCCCCCCAAGCGCAAGGAGACTTTCACGGATCGTGTTTTACTTGGTGGTATTCCAAGGTCGTTTCCACGGGGAAGGAAGTAAACCGAGGGGAGGTGNTGCTCCCCAAGCGCAAGGAGACTTTCACGGATCGTGTTTTACTTGGTGGTATTCCAAGGTCGTTTCCACGGGGAAGGAAGTAAACCGAGGGGAAGGTGATTTTGGGAGAAAGAAAGTGTAAAATATTTGATTGTTGGAAGTTGTTTGGTGAAGTTTTTTTGATGGAAGTAAAATGAGAAACAAGTGCTGGCAAATCCAAGAAGTCACTCCAATAGGAATATTGTCTCAACTCGAAACCCTCCTCCTATAGAGCATGAATGAACGATTGATTTGTGGGAAGCTAGGGGTAAGATTGGTGAGTATCTAAGCATAAACCGTGACTAGGCCAACGGAATATCAATGACTCACCAAGTTATCCACCCTCAACCCAGTCAAACCGAACCATTGAACTCTGAAAGAGGGGAGGAGAATGAGTTGAAATGGTATACCCAAGTGGAGGTTCCTCTTGGTTTTGCCAACTAAGAGATTTAGCTATTCATGCTTAAAATAAAGACAACAATATGATGAGAAGACATTATGAAAAAATAAAGACTAAAGCTAAGCATAAACGAATTGCATAAATTTAACTTCCGGATAACCACCTCTTACTAAAGATTGGATGAGAAACTACTCACTCTTCATGGCTTTGTTAAAACTAGAAAAGTGAGTGATGCTCATCCCTCCAAGTAGAGGAGTTACAAGGTAACACATTTTACACAAGGAGCCGATCTTCGACAAAGAATGAGTGAATCACGTTCCACCCTTCACGGCTTTGGTAAAGCTCTAGAAAAGTGGAAGAGTTTCACTCCTCTAAGGGAAGAAGGAAGCTCAAGCAATGGAAGTAAAAGAAAGCAATAACACAATAAAAGAAAGCAATACTTAAAGTAAAAGAAAGCAATAAATTAAAAGGAAGCAAGAATACAATAAAAGAAAGCAATACTTAAAGAAAGCTATAAGCAATAAGGAAAGCAATAATACTTTTGGAGGGTTTTCCACTACCAAAAGATGAATGCTTTACAAGTCCTAAGGGGTGGTATTTATAGGCAACAAGGGAGGGTGAAAGTCTTGTTAGGTGGCCTTGAATCTTGTTATGTGGACTTGAAGAGTCTTGTTAGGTGGACTTGAAAATCTTGTTAGGTGACTTTGAATCTTGTTAGGTGGACTTGAAAATCTTGTTAGGTGGACTTGAAAATCTTGTTAGGTGGCCTTGAATTCTTTGATCCTCCTTTGTTTTGAGTTTTGATAATTGGCACCCCAGTAGTTTGTAGCTTTAATGCAATTGACTCCCCAGTAGTTTGTAGCTTTGACGCACAAAATCCTGAAAAGAACAACAATTAATGCATTATTCTTTATTCACACACTAATTCTAATTTGATTTATTTTCACTAGTTTAACTTTATTCAACTAACACAATTTACGTATTAAATTATGCCTTAATTAGGGTTCATCATCTGCCATAAATCATCTTCGATCTTTTGAGCTCCATTGCGGTGGTGTCTGTCCTGTTGCAAGATAGTTACATATATTAGCATACCAAGGACATACAGAGTGAATTGACAGCAAATGCTCATTAGGAAAAAAATCAGGGATAGGAATGTAGGAGGGATAGGAATGAATTGANACATACAGAGTGAATTGACAGCAAATGCTCATTAAGAAAAAAATCAGGGATAGGAATGTGCTCATCGGCCTCTTGCACCACAAGCCGGGATAAATGATCCGCCACCACGTTCTCAACTCCTTTCTTGTCCTTGATCGTCAAGTTGAATTCTTGTAGGAGGATTATCCACCTAATGAGTCTCGGTTTCGCATCTTGCCTCATTAAGTGTTTTGCTAGCATAGTGTATCACATATGGTCTATTTTCTTCCATTTGACCGAGCACTGCGTCGACCGGGTAATCACTTGCATCGCACATAAGCTCAAAAAGTAGATCCCAATTGGGTGGTCGCATGATCGGAGGTGTGACTAGCATGCTTTTAAGTTTTTTAAAGGATGCCTCACAATCATCCGACCACTCAAATGGGACCTCCTTAGACAGCAGGTTGGTCAAGGGTCGGGCCAATGCACTGAAATTCTTTATGAATCGACGATAAAAACCTGCATGGCCCAAAAATGACCGGATGCCTTTGATGGCTCTTGGCGTAGGGAGGTTGGAGATGGCCTCCACCTTGGATTTATCGACTTCAATACCCCTTGCCAAAACTATATGGCCAAGCACAATTCCTTCTGTCACCATAAAGTGACACTTTTCCCAATTCAAGACTAGATTCTTCTCCTCACATCTTGTTAGAACTTTCTCCAAGTTTGCCAAACATCCCTCGAATGAATCCCCAAACACCGAAAAGTCATCCATAAAGACCTCCACTATCTTTTCCACCATGTCACTGAAAATTCCCATCATACAGCGTTGGAAAGTCCCCGGAGCATTGCACAGTCCAAATGGCATGCGGCGGTAGGCAAAGGTACCATAGGGGCATGTGAAAGTGGTCTTCTCTTGATCCTCCAAAGCAATCTCAATCTGATTGTAGCTGGAGTATCCATCTAAAAAATAGTAGAATAGATGCCCCGCTACTCGTTCTAGAACTTGATCGAGGAATGGCAATGGGAAGTGGTCTTTCCTTGTGCAAGCGTTCAACTTTCGGTAATCAATGCACACCCTCCATCCGGTGATTACTCTTGTAGGAATAAGCTCATTCTCATCATTCTCAACCACCGTAACTCCGGATTTCTTAGGTACTACTTGCGTGGGGCTAACCCACTTACTATCGGCAATTGGAAAAATGATCCTCACATCAAGTAGTTTCAAAACCTTATCCCTTACCCCCTCCTTTATGATGCGATTCAACCGCCTTTGTGGTTGTCGGGAAGGTTTGGAATCCTCCTCAAGATATATGCGGTGGGTGCAAATGAGAGGGCTTATCCCCTTGATATCCGCAATGGTCCACCCAATTGCTCCTTTATGTTTTCTCAACACCTCCAAGAGTTCTTTTTCTTGTTCCATGTTTAATGTAGAGCTAATGACCACCGGAAATGTTTCACCTTCCCCAAGATAGGCGTACTTCAAATGGGTGGGCAAGGGCTTCAACTCCAAGTTGGGCTTTTGTTCATCCGACGAAAAAATTTTCTTTTCTCGATGGGGTAACTCTTCGAATGTAGGGATCCACCTTTCCATCCCTTTCAAATCTTCTACCTCCTCTTGCTCATCATAATTCTCAAGATCCACAATTCCTTCTTCCTTGAATTTCAATATCCCCTCCAGCTCCAAGTGCTCCTCAACCAAAGTGTCGATTCTATTGACCTCACTTACTTCCTCATCATCACCCAGTTGCTTTGCCAAGTTGAATACATTGTGCTCCATTGTCATATTCCCAAATGCCAACTTCATTAGACCGTTCCTGCAATTTATCACGGCATTAGATGTAGCAAGGAAGGGTCTTCCAAGTATTACGGGAATTTGGGAGCTAAGGTTTGCAACAGGATGTGTATCAAGCACAATGAAATCGACAGGGAAGTAAAATTTATCAATTTGAACTAAGACATCCTCAACTACTCCCCTTGGTGTACGGATACTACGATCCGCCAATTGAAGTGTGATTGAGGTGGGCTTCAACTCCTCCAGCTGCAGCTGTTGGTACACCGAGTAGGGAAGAAGATTCACACTTGCCCCCAAATCGAGGAGTGCTTGCTCCACTCGATAATTTCCAATGGTGATGGCTATGGTTGGACAACCGGGGTCTTTGAATTTGGGAGGAGTGTTAGTCCTCAAAATTGAGCTCACTTGCTCGGTGAGGAATGCTTTCTTGTGGACATTCAGTTTTCTCTTCACCGTGCATAAGTCCTTCAAAATCTTAGCACATGATGGAATTTGCTTGATGGCGTCGAGGAGTGGAATGTTAATCTTCACCTGCTTAAACATTTCCAAAATATCAGCATAATTAGCCACCTTGACAGGTGGCTTCAAACGACTTGGGAAAGGGGCAAGCATGGGAGGAATAAACACACAATCATCAATTAATTTTCCTTTCTCAACAACCTCTCTTTCTTTCTCTTCACGCACCTCACTCTTGTCGGCGTCACCCAAGAGATCTTTTTCTTTTGGCAATGTGGTCTTGGGTGAGACCGTTGGCAAAATGGTTTTGTCAATTTCTTTGCCACTGCGAAGGGTGGTGACAGCTTTGAGTTGCTCGCAACTCTCTTTCGAAGGTTCCGATGACTCAACAAGGTGTTGACCCCTAGGGTTCTCTTGTGGTTGAGCGGGGAACTTCCCCTTTTCTTGTTGAGATGCCCCTATGGAGTTTGTCAACTTTGTGAGTTGGGCTCTTACATCATTGATGGCTGTGGCATTTTGGTTATTGATGGCGGTTTGGCTTTGAATGAAGGAATGGACCATATCCTCCAAATTCCTTTTGTGAGGAGGTTGGTATGTGGATGGATTGGACGGTCCTTGAGAAAAACTTTGTGGAGGTGGATTTGGTGAAAAATTCTGTGGTGGTGGGTTTGACAAATACCCTTGTGGATTGGTCCGGGGGTATTGAGAGCTAGATGCTTGCCCTTGGCCATGGTATTGGTTTTGCTTGGGAGGCATGGGAGATGCATATACACTTGAACCATGAGGAATGGGTTTTCATTTCTCCAACTAAAATTAGGGTGATTACTCCAACCCGGATTGTAAGTATTTGAATTGGGAGAAAATGATTGCCTCGTTTGGTTGAATGCATGGACTTGTTCATGGTACGCTTCTTTAAGGGTCGGAATGTTTGGGCAATCCGATAGGGAATGCTCCATACATTCGCAAATTGAACAACCCTCCTCGGTTCGTGACACATTAGACACCTCGTGTCTCTTATTGACTTCAAGACTCTCAACTTTCCTTGACAATTTAGCAATTTTTGAAAACAAGTCTTCCCGGTCTCTCAAATCATAAATCCCTCCCCCTTGAGTTTGGCCAGTCTTTTGAGGAGAAGACCTTGGTACATCGGTGGGATCTGTAATGTCCCATGATTGTGCATTTTGTGCCAATGTATCAAAGTAATCTAAGGCCTCACCAGGGTCTTTGTTCAAAAACTCCCCATTACACATCATGTCAATGAACTGTCGATGGCCCGGTGTGATTCCTTCATAAAAGAAACTCACCAATTGCCATGGTTCAAAGCCATGATGTGGAAGGGATTGTAGCAATTCCTTGTACCTCTCCCAACATTGATAGAATTGCTCATTGGGCTTTTCCGAAAAGTTTTGAATTTGCTTTTTTAGGGTGGTGGTTTTATGCACCGGAAAGAATTTGTTCAAAAACTCAGAAATCATTTGGCTCCACGATGTGATGGTTCGAGGCCTTAAGGAAATAAGCCACGTTTTTGCCTTGTCTTTCAGGGAAAAGGGAAACAATTTCATTCTAGCTATCTCTTCCATCCCATGATTGGGGAGGAAGGTTGCAACCATTTCCTCAAAATCCCTTATGTGTGAATAAGGGCTCTGAGTTTCAAATCCGTTGAACGTGGGAATTAGTTGCGACATCCTTGGCTTAACTATGAAAAGATGAGCTTGGACCGGAAGGAGGATGCATGATGGTGTGGTGCTTCGTGTTGGTTGTAGGAAATCCCTCATTGACCTCACCGGGGGATCCATTTGAAAATTATTCCCCTCATTCACGGGAGGGGGAAAATTCATTCTCGGATTGGGTATTTGGGGTTCTTGTGGTCCCCCACCCCTTTGGAGATTTGGATTTTCACCTATATTGTCAAAATTGTTACTCGCATCCTTGGGTTGTTCTTGGTCAATATTCATGGTAAAGAGGCCAAGTTTTGTCTAACAAGTCGGTTTCGGTCGTTCTGCCTCCACATAAAACAACATATATACAAACAAAATTATACACAAATAAGATTATGTACACGGAACAATGTACGTCAGTCTGTGATGAAGATCATGGGACTTACCTCCGTCGTCCGAAAATCACCTTCTTGGGTTGACACTTGCCTTCCCTGGTAACGACGCCAAAAATGCTTGACAAAATTCCTTCTTGTTTCCTAACCTCTAAACATCACCTTTTAGCGTGTATAGTCTATGAATGAAGGAGAGTGTCACTCTCCTAGGGATGATGTCAAAAGAAAGGGCAACAGAATGGTGGATGAATGAGATTTCAAATGTGAGTATGTGTGAACAAAAGTGCTCCCCAAGCGCAAGGAGACTTTCGCGGATCGTGTTTTACTTGGTGGTATTCCAAGGTCGTTTCCACGGGGAAGGAAGTAAACCGAGGGGAGGTGATTTTGGGAGAAAGAAAGTGTAAAATCTTTGATTGTTGGAAGTTGTTTGGTGAAGTTGTTTTGATGCTAGTAAAATGAGAAACAAATGTTGGCAAATCCAAGAGGTCACTCCAATAGGAATACCATCTCAACTCGAAACCCTCCTCCAATAGAGCATGAATGAACGATTGATTCGTGGGAAGCTAGGGGTAAGATTGGTGAGTATCTAAGCATAAACCGTGACTAGGCCTACGGAATATCAAAGACTCACCAAGTTATCCACCCTCAACCCAGTCAAACCGAACCATTGAACTCTGAAAGAGGGGAGGAGAATGAGTTGAAATGGTATACCCAAGTGGAGGTTCCTCTTGGTTTTGCCAACTAAGAGATTTAGCTATTCATACTTAAAATAAAGACAACAAAATGATGAGAAGAGATTATTANCTTGGTTTTGCCAACTAAGAGATTTAGCTATTCATGCTTAAAATAAAGACAACAATATGATGAGAAGACATTATGAAAAAATAAAGACTAAAGCTAAGCATAAACGAATTGCATAAATTTAACTTCCGGATAACCACCTCTTACTAAAGATTGGATGAGAAACTACTCACTCTTCATGGCTTTGTTAAAACTAGAAAAGTGAATGATGCTCATCCCTCCAAGTAGAGGATTTACAAGGTAACACATTTTACACAAGGAGCCGATCTTCGACAAAGAATGAGTGAATCACGTTCCACCCTTCACGGCTTTGGTAAAGCTCTAGAAAAGTGGAAGAGTTNTCCCATGATTGTGCATTTTGTGCCAATGTATCAAAGTAATCTAAGGCCTCATCAGGGTCTTTGTTCAAAAACTCCCCATTACACATCATGTCAATGAACTGTCGATGGCCCGGTGTGATTCCTTCATAAAAGAAACTCACCAATTGCCATGGTTCAAAGCCATGATGTGGAAGGGATTGTAGCAATTCCTTGTACCTCTCCCAACATTGATAGAATTCCTCATTGGGCTTTTTCGAAAAGTTTTGAATTTGCTTTTTTAGGGC
>CAUOFW020008680.1:255374-279003 GCA_963454935.2 Ilex paraguariensis
GACTTTTAAGGCTTGAGCATTAATGAGGAGAGGAGAGAAAAGAGGAAGCCTAGGAGTTGCTGGGCAGGCTGTCCTAGCTTGCCCCATGCCATCCAATCAGCCTCCTATGGATGGGAGGGCTGTCTCACACCTTGGGGGACCTCCATGGATGAAAATGCAAGCTCCATGCACCATTATTCAGATTGTATTGCATTGCAAAGAGAGAAAATCAAGGAAGAAGATGAAGTTTTAAAGAGATAAATTTATGTTTTTGAATTTTCTTCCATCCATTTCACTTGTAGTTTCCTGTAAGACTTTGATAAGCTTTGTTTTCTGACATTGTAAGTTTAGTGCTACATTTTGGATTTCACCATTGTTGTATTAAGCTTTCTTCACAGTTTGAGATTTATTGTATCAATCCATGCTCCAATCTTCATTTCTTTACAATGTCTCTTCATTACATTTATGTTCATGCTTTAAATATGAGTAGCTAATCTTTTAGTTGGCTATTCCAAGGGAGAATTCCTCTTAGGTATGCTAAATCAACCCTTTTTTATTCCTCCTCATAGTGTACGATGATTTGTTTTGACTAGGTTGAGTGTGGACATGGTTGTGAGTTCTTGATACACTGTAGACTTGCCATGGCGTATGCTTGAATCCTCACCTCCATTTTAGTCCCTTGCCTCCTATGAATCAATCAAACATCTAGGCACTATTCAAGGAAGTTCTTAAGTTGATTTGGTGAATTCACCAAAATTAGCTTCAACATAATTCCATTCCTTCCCTAAGGAGACAACCTTGAAATACAAATCCCAAGTAAAATAGGACCCTCAAAATTCTCTCTATGCTTGCAGAACACTTTTGTTCATACACACGCACATATTTTGTTTATTCCCATTTTCCACATCATTCCGAGGAAGAGTTACACTCACCTCCACTCAAAATCCATACACACATTTGAGGGTGATGTGCTGAGATTAGGGTAGATGAGGAAATAAATCAAGCATTTTTGTACTGTTGCTGGGGAAGGTAAAGCGTAGAATTTAGAAAGTGATTTTTGGACAATGGAGGTAAGTCCCATGATTCTCATCACAAGCTAAGGTACGTTACTCCTTGTATATACCTTTGTTTGTTTATATTGTCATTTGTAGATAGTGTTGTATGTGGGGATAGGACGAACAAAACTGATTGGTTAAACAACCTTTAGGCCCCGACATGAATATTGACTAAGACCCACCCGAGGATGCTAGTGACAAATTTGAGGAGTTGGGTGATTAGTAGTTAAAATTAGCATGTCGCTATGCATTTTTAAGACTAATTATACTTTGATGGAGTTTAAATGATGACATTTCAGGGCCTAAAGTGAACAATGGCTCAAACGAAGCAAAATATCAAACTTAAAAGCAACACCAGCATCATAGGGGATAAAATGGGAAAAGCTTGGACCAAAGCAAGAACGTTCGAATGCCAACTCACGTTTGAACATTCCCTTGAAATTATTTGAAGACCATACTATTGAAATAATGAGACATGGCGTGTTGCAGCTAAAGAAGGAAAACACTGAGGTACTTGAGTACCACGTTCGAATGCCAATTAACGTTCAAACGTTCTATTAAATTATTAAAGGTTGCTGAGTGCAAAGTCAAGTTGTAGATGGATTTTGGAAATGGCATTCACAAAAGAACACAGGCTACTTGAGTGGGAAGATTAGACCCGATCTGGAGTTTGAATGCCCATCAAGCAAAGAGAGATTCAACGTTCGAATGTCAGACAATGTTTGAACGTTGTCCTCAAACAAGCTATAGAATGGTTGATTTTCTCTCTAGACATTGGACTTTGAAGGCCTTGTACTATTCTTCGACACTACCTTGCCCCCTTGTCTTTGCCTATAAATAATCCCATTGTGGGAGCTTTAAAAGGGAGTTGGATTTGCCACTGGACCAACATTTATTAGCTTGTTATAGAATTAGTCTTAGACTTAGGTTTTCAATTACTTGCAAAAAAGGAAGGTAGATGACCTTTTGGTTGCAGTGGAAACCCTCAAAAAACTACTAGCTTTCTTCTAGTTTCATTAATTGTCTTTCACTTCCATTGCTTGAGCTTACTTCTTCCCTTAGAGGACTGAAACTCTTCCACTTTTCTAGAGCTTTACCAAAGCCATGAAGGATGGAACTTGATTCACTCATTCTTTGTCGAAGATCAACTCCTCACTTACTATGCTTTACCTTGTAATTCCTATACTTGGAGGGATGAGCATCACTCACTTTTCTAGCTTTACCAAAGTCACGAATAGTGAGTAGTTTCTCATTCACTCTTTGGTAAGAGGTGATAGACATGTATAAATTATCCAAAATTTATATTTGTGCATTTCATTTATGCATAAATACTTTATATTTCACTTGCTTATTAAATGATTGACTATATCTAGCAAAGCTATGGTACTTTGTATAATCGTGAGTACTTTCCATAACATAGATGACTCTTGTATAGGAAGACTCATTGGTTCAAGACAAGTACCCCCGCTGGATCTTTATGACTACCCTTCAATCTTCACCATTATTGAACTTCATTTAAAAGATGGAATATTAAAGCCATGGTTAGTTGCCTTGTAGAAACACTTGCTTGTTTGTAGACGGGTTGAGTTTCGGCATAGAAAATTGTTGTAAACTTCTAGAAAGGCGTCAGAACCACGCACTTAATTCTTACAATCCACCTTTATCTTCCAATTAACTTGTTTTTGATACGAGAGTTAATTGAGTTACCAAGCACAAGTATAATAAACTAGATGATTAACTATATGTTCAAATCCTCAAGCTAAAGGGTGACTGTTTACATTTAAATTTATCTAATATTTTGCCTAGAAAAACCTCTTGGAAAGAATGATATATTTGGCCCACGAAAATCTTTAAACATCATCATTATAAATCTCAAAGGTTACATTCACATGGTCTCTACCACTGCTTACTTCAAAACACTAACAATAGTTCCTTATGGATTCGACTCTAGACTTAACCAGATTATTACTACAACTTGACTGCTTGCACTTGGATGTACACATATCAGTTCAAGTCAAGTTTTTGGCGCAGTTGTCGGGGAACCATAAAAGGTGTTTTAAGGTAAAAGGTAAGAACACCTTCCTTTTTGTATATATTCTTTCCTTGATTCACTATGTATAATTTTTTTTTTATGTCTGAGGACGATCCTCACTTTCAAAATTTGTCGGCAAAATCTATTGGATTTGTGAATCATTTTGAACCATTTTCTCATGCATCAGTAGCAAACCCTTTTGATAATAATATGGCAAATAATGAGAGACAAGGAGTAGTTCCTATGAGATAAGGGGAAGTGCCTAACATTCGAACATTGCAAAATTACTTAAATCCCACAAGAAATAGTGTCCCCTCTTATTTTGTATTTCCTACAACTGCACCCCTCTTTAATATAAGGCGGGGATAGTAGAGCTACCTCCTCAATTTCATGGACTTTAATCTGAAAATCTGTATCTGCATATAAAATATTTTGAGAAAGTTTGTGGAACATTTCAAGATAACACTGAGCTGGCCAAGTTGAAACTTTTTCCTTTCTTTTTAAATGACGAAGTTAAACAATGACTAGATTCTTTAAAAGTGCTTTCAATACTTAACTAGCACGTATTACAATATGATTTTTTTAGAAATTTTTTCCCTTACACCGTACAAATGCATTGAAAAGGCAAATCATGAATTTTTTGGTCAAAGAAGGGGGAACATTATACCAATGTTAGGAGAGATTCAAAAGATCTTCTCCAATCTTGCCCACACCATACTTTTGAGAATTGGACTCTAGTAGGATTTTTCTACAACTCTTTGCCCACTAGACTACGTCAGTTTGTTGAAATGATTGCTCAAGGAGAGTTTATGGGAAAAAGTCCAGAGGAGACATTCAATTCCTTTGACAACACATCCGATAGTTCTCAGATGTGGGACTCAGCATTTCCTACCATTGCTAAAACTAGACTAGCTACTTGCCTTGGGCGTAAGTATGTATTGAAAGAGGACGAGGACCTAAGAGCAAAAATTTCCACCCTACCTTAAGAGCTTGAAACTTTAGAGATGAAAAAGGTACATCAAGTTGATGTTGGCTCTCCCACAGAACAAGTGTGTGGGATTTGTACGCTTATAGGACACTATACTGGTGAGTGTCCTACCATTCCAGCATTCCAAGAGGTCTTGTTGGAACAAACTGATTAACCCTAATTAAAGCATAATTTAATTAGACTTGTGCTAGTTAAATAAAATTAAACTAGTCAAAATAAGCCAAATTAGGGTTAGCGTGTGAATTAGGGATAATGCATTGATTGTTGTTCTTTTTCAGGGTTTTGTGTGTCAAAGTTACCAATTACTGGGGAGTCAATTGCGTCAAAGCTACAAACTACTGAGGAGCCAATTATCAAAGTTACAAACTATAGGGTGCCAATTATTAAAGCTACAAATTATAAGGTGTCAATTATCAAAAGCTCAAAAGGGAGAGGGATCAAAGTGTAATTCAAGCTCTCCCTTTTTGCCTATAAGTAGCACCCCTTGGGTCTTTTAAAGATGATCTTTTTCTCTTGTATCATCTTTCTTGTAAAGAGCATCTTTTGGTAGTGGAAAACCCTCCAAAAGTTATTATGGCTTTCTTGAAAAGAGCACCTTTTGGTAGTGGATAACCCTCCAAAAGTTATTATTGCTTTCTTTTATTGTATTATTACTTTATTTTATTGTATTATTTCTTTCTTTTAATTTATTGCTTTCTTTTGTTATATTATTGCTTTCATTTATTTCCATTGTCTTGAGATTCCTTCTTCTCTTAGAGAAGTGAAAGTCTTCCACTTTTTTAGAGCTTTACCAAAGCTGTGAAGGGTGGAACGTGATTCACTCATTCTTTGTCAAAGATTGGCTTCGCATGTAATATGTTTTACCTTGCAACTCCTCTACTTTGAGGGACGAGCATCACTCACTTTTCTAACTTTACCAAAGCCATGAAGAGTGAGTAGTTTCTCATCCAATCTTTAGTACGAAGTGATAGACAAGTATAATTATCAGAAAGTTATAATTGTGCATTTCGTTTATGCTTAGCTCCAATCTTCATTTCTTCATAATGTCTCCTCACTATATTGCTGTCTTTACCTCAAGCATAAGTAGCTAAGTTTTTAAGTTGGCTAATCTAAGGGAGACCTCCTATTGGGTATGCCATTTCAACTCATCTTCTTTCCTCCCCTCGGTGTATGATGGTTTGGTTTGATTGGATTGAGTGAGGACATGGTGTGAGTCTTTGATATGTCGTAGACTTGCCACGAGTTATGCTTGGATCCTCACTTCCATCTCGTCCCTCACTTCCCACGAATCAATTGTTCATCTATGCACCATTGGAGGAAGTATTCAAGTTGACTTGGTATTCCCATTGGATTGAACCATTTGGATTAGCCAACATTTTTTCCATTCCAATTTCATTAAGAAAAAAAATCACAAACTAAACTTCAACAACAAAAGATTTTGTACTTTATTTTTCACCAGAATCACCTTCAAAATGATTTACCTCCTTCCCTGAGGAGATGACTTTGGAATACGATTCCAAGTAAAAAATTACAAGCAAAAGTCTCTCTGTTCTTGGGGAACATTTTTGTTCTCACACACACACATTTGACATTTCATTCATCCAACATTTCGTTGCCCTTTCTTTTGACATCATTCCAAGGTAGAGTGACACTCCCTTTCACACACACCATACATACATTGATGGATAATGTCTGGAGGTTAGGATATTACAACGGAAATGATCAAGCATTTTTGGCGCCATTGTCGGGGAAGGCAAAGTGTCAAATCAAGAAGGTGATTTCTGGACAACGGAGGTAAGTCCTGTGGTCTTCATCATGGGCTGAGGTACGTTGTTTTGTGTACATATTCTTGTATGTTTATAATTTTATTTGTAGATAGTTTGTTGCATGAGGGGACGAGATGAACAAAACCGATTGGTTAGACAACCCTTGGACCCTAATATGAACATTGACGAAGATCTACCAGAGGATGCAGGTGATAATTTTTATAATATAGGTGGAAATCCAAACATGCAATGGGGTGGGGAAGGACAAGAACCTAGGATGCCCAATCCAAGAATGCAATTCCCCCCTCCCGTGAATGAGGGGAACAACATTCACATTGAGCTCCCGGTGAGGTCAATGAGGGATTTCCTACAACCAACACGAAGCACCACACCACCATTCATCCTCCTTTCAGTCCAAGCTCAATGAGGGATTTCCTACTTATGCACTTGTCTCCCTATCGCGTCGTCTACGGAAAGGCTTGCCATTTGCCGGTCGAGATGGAACATGATTCGCACTTTTTAGTGTATCTGAATTATATTATTATACACCCAAGTATAAGTGGTCAAATTGTAGTTTTCTTGGTTTAAGTCCAAGTATCGATCCCACGAAGAGTTCAGTAATTTAGTAGTTAAAAGAAAAAAATAGTAAAGTTATTGTTTGAGGCTGTATGATGTTTGATAGCTTGTGATGTAAGCTTAGCTTGACAGCTAGTTTAACTTAAATAAGTGCATAAGTAAACAAATAAAGTGCATATGTAAATAAATCAAGTGCATAAGTAAATGCGTTAACAACAAGAATACAAAGTATACCATTCAGTTTAAGGGTCCCATATGCATTACATTGGTTAGATACTTGAAATGCTACCGTACTAAGATTAACTTCCATTTTATTGGCAAGTCAACTGGTTGGTCTAATGTATATAGACCATAGCACAGCCGCTTCTTATGCTAAATGAGGAAAATAAATCATAACATAACCGCTTCTTAGGCTAACTGGTTATATCCACGTCAATTGATTAACCCAAACAAACTAGAAGGACAAGCCATTCATGAGGAATACTTGAGTTATTCACTTGATGTCATGATTATAAATGCGTACATAATAAACCATAACACAACCACGTCTTAGGTTAACTGGTGGTATTATAGCATAACACAGCAACTTCTTAGTAAAGCTGGTTATAGACCTACTAATTGACTAATTCAAGTAAACCATAAGGCTGAGCCATTCATGAGGAACACTTGAATTACCCAATAGGTCATCTGTGATATATATATATACCAGTTAAACATCCTCACCATTCCGGTGGAGGACAAGCCATACCGATAGGAACGTCGTGGTTGTTAGACTAGCAATATAGTTATTTATAGTATTTAAATAACCCTAATAACCCAGAAGGACAAGCCAATCATGAGGATCATTTAGGTTATGTACCACACATTAGTAGAACATCCTCAACATTCCGGTAGAGGACAAGTCATATCGGTAGGAACGCTGTGGTTGTTTAACCGACGGGTCTTATGATACACTGATGACATAATTCAAGGCACAACACCAGTATTATGCACATCACTGTATCATGCATTAAGCATATAATACATAAATAAATAAAATATAAATAAGACATCAACATTTTCATAATTAAACAATAATATACATATGTTACCCTTGCACTGGAGGGTATAAACGACTACTCACGCTCCACTGCTATAGACAAGTAAGGAATGTGGGTAATATTCATTACAACTAAAAATAAAACTTCTTTCCCAAGAAACAATTGAAACACGACCACTTTTATTATCATTTAAGACAAAAAAAGTGGCGGCAGTTCAACTATCTGAATAGAAAGATACTAAAGAAATGTAGAAATACAGAGTAACAAACGGACCGGATATCAAAGGTTCTTTCTCTCTTTTATTTCTCTAAGGATTTATCAATTTGAAGCTACAGTGGCCGGCTGGTCTTTTGAGGTGGGGAGAATTCTTGTGAAGGCTTGTATTAAAAGGCTTGGCAAAGTATGCTTGAAGAATGAAGGCAAGACCCCTATTTATAGAGGGGGTGGAGCTCTCGGCCAATAGGGGGTCCTAACCCCTACCATAACCTTCTGAAAGGTTATGCCTTGCATTGGTGGTGGTGTGTCGCACACTTGGGCTTCCATGTGTCGCAGGGTCCTAACCTTTACTATAACCTTCCTAAAGGTTAAGCCTTGCAGAGGTGCTAGGTGTCTTGTTCTTGAGCTGCCGCTTGTCACCTTCTGATTTGTCCATATTTCTTTATTACACCTTAGTCCCTCGTAGTTTCAAGTCTTGCAAAATTACTGTGTATTTTCCAGTATTTCTGCATTTCACCCTAAAATTTAAACATAAAATATTTTAAACTTTAATTTATGCACAAACTATAATTTATAATGTTTAGTTATTTTATCTTACAAAATTGATTACTTAATTATATTATTTACACACTAATTAGGATCAGTCATAACACAAGGCCTATTGGGCCATCAAAACTCTGAACTTCAACCTAAGAATGGCTGGAGAGCAAAGAAAGTTGGAGCTAAATGAGTTAGAAGAAATTAGAAGAGAAGTGTATGAAAACTTCAAAATTTCAAAGGAGCGGGCCAAAATCTTTCATGACAAATCTATTGTGAGGAAGTCATTTGAGCCCGGGCAAAAAGTGTTTTTATACAACTCTCGGCTCTCCATTTTCCAAGGCAAACTCCGATCCCATTGGGATGGCTCCTATCTTGTCATAGTGGCCTCCCCAATGGAGTGTGGATGTCCAAAACCCTTAAAATGGCCAAACATTCAAGGTCAATGGCCAAAGACTTAAGTCATTTTTCGGGGGCTTTGAAGAACAAGTGGTGGTGGAGAATTTAATGGATCTGGTATACCAAGAAGTTGTGGAGGAATAACTAGTTTTTTCTACTTTTAAATATACAGGCTTTTATTTGCTTACATTATTTTTATTCCATATTAATTATGTTATTTTGTCGTATAGTTTTGTTTTTCTTAGTCGTAGATATTGGTGTTTTTGTCAAAGCTCAAGTGCGAAGTGTTATCTAACTCTACTAATATTTTTACCGTCCGTCATTGAATATCATACCTTTTTGTTTCATTGAGGATAATGTGTAAATCAAGTTGGGGGTGAGGTNGTTATGTGTGACAAGAAGTTGGAAGGGTCACTAATAATGACAAAGACACAAACAATAACTCAGATTAGATTTTGACTAATACTGACAAACCTGTGGAAAAACATGTTTTGGGGATGAAGGTTAATGGTTCAAATTTTTTTTTTTTGTAAGTAATTTTTTATGTACAAAGTCTTTTTGTTCAAATAAAGATGTAGACCGAATAAGGAATGTCCTAAAATGCCAATCTGTAGCGTGAGTAGGGATTTATCCTGAGATGCCATAGTTTTTCAAGTTCAATATCTGCATTTAGTCTTTTTTTTTTCAATTTTCCTAGATAAATGTGTATATAAATAACTTTGATTTTTATTTAAGTTTGATTGCCACTTAAAAAAAAACAGCCTCATTTACTTGAAAAATAGTATTTTCTCTATGCTTAAATGTCAAATGTACATTGGTATTTGTTATTCTTAAGGTACAGAATGACCAGACTCGAAAATAGAATTGATATATAACTGGCATTCTTTGAAAACTTAACATAATCGGTGGAGACAATGAAGAATATCAGGGTAAGTTTTGAGCCTTTAGATGCTTTATGAGAGACAATCAACATTTACTCAAGTAAGCTCTTTCACTTTCAATTTTTGAATAATCACATTAAATTTGCTTTGTTTAATGCAACTAAAGTGGTCTATTTACATATCCTACTGGGAACCTTTGCATGCGACACATACATGGGCACATACTTGAGAAATGATTTTAGGTCATCTTTGATTTGATTTTGGGCCTTAGTCATTTCTTCTACGAAATTATATCCCTAGTTAGCCATGTTTGAGCCTTCAATGAATGATTTCTTCTTCAAAAAAACCCATATGATAACTAAGCCACAGGAGAATATACTTTACATACCTTGCTATCTAATAGGAAAGCAAGGAATTGCCAAACAAGTGAAAAATGAGAAAATGAAAGAAAGAAATAGCATTTATAGGCAAAAGATCGAAAAGCAAGAGAAAGGTGTGCTACACTACATTCAAAAGAGGACAGATTTTGAATACCATTGAAGTCATTTCGTTAGCCACTCACCTCTAGCCACATTACAACTTATACAAAGCCCTAATTGATGTCAAGTTTGATGTATGTGTGTGTTGTCGACCAAAAATTGGGGTATGCTAAATAGTATTTCTTTAATTGTATTAATATTCTTCCATGAGATTATTCCAAGAACATGATTAGTCTACTTTCTTAATACTTTCACTCCCTTTCTAATCGTGCGTGTGATTTTTTGATTGGCCATCCTTTGATCACATGCCATTTGAGACACAAGTCACTATAATCGGAGGAAATTTTTGCTAAGGCATTTCTAAGAGAGGTTTGTAAAATCAAAACTATCCATGGAGGGTGGTAAAGTGGAATGTTTGTTATGTAACAATTATTGTTTCAAGAAAGACCATTCATACTACACAGGGAATTCCAAATGCCAATGTGACTGATGCTAATTTTTGCATAGAATAAATACCTATGAAAGAGGAGCTTGCGGGATGTAAGTCGAAATTGAGGGTTAGGTATCCCAACGACCTTAATGCTAATGTACATTAACCCACGTACACATCTATTCGACTGGAGTTTGTATGTAGCTCACTAAAAACCTTCACCAGGCAAAACTCCCCCACTAGAGATCACCTAGGGGTTGTGTTATCTACGAAAATGATTTTATTTTGTTATNCCAAGAACATGATTAGTCTACTTTCTTAATACTTTCACTCCCTTTCTAATCGTGCGTGTGATTTTTTGATTGGCCATCCTTTGATCACATGCCATTTGAGACACAAGTCACTATAATCGGAGGAAATTTTTGCTAAGGCATTTCTAAGAGAGGTTTGTAAAATCAAAACTATCCATGGAGGGTGGTAAAGTGGAATGTTTGTTATGTAACAATTATTGTTTCAAGAAAGACCATTCATACTACACAGGGAATTCCAAATGCCAATGTGACTGATGCTAATTTTTGCATAGAATAAATACCTATGAAAGAGGAGCTTGCGGGATGTAAGTCGAAATTGAGGGTTAGGTATCCCAACGACCTTAATGCTAATGTACATTAACCCACGTACACATCTATTCGACTGGAGTTTGTATGTAGCTCACTAAAAACCTTCACCAGGCAAAACTCCCCCACTAGAGATCACCTAGGNATAATGCTAATTTACATTAACCCACGTACACATCTATTTGACTGGAGTTTGTATGTAGCTCACTAAAAACCTTCACCAGGCAAAACTCGTCCACTAGAGATCACCTAGGGGTTGTGTTATCTACGAAAATGATTTTATTTTGTTATTTATTACTAGGAACTTGTAATGTTTAGGTTGGGGGGTATGATTAACCCTAATAAGGCATAATTTAATTAAGTTAATAGGTCAATTAGGTTAGTTAAATAAAGTTAAACTAGTCAAAATAAGCCAAATTAGGGTTAGCGTGTGAATTAGGGATAATGCATTGATTGTTGTTTTTTTCAGGGTTTTGTGCCTCAAAGCTACCAACTACTGGGGTGCCAATTGCGTCAAAGCTACAAACTACTGAGGAACCAATTATCAAAGTTACAAACTATAGGGTGCCAATTATTAAAGTTACAAACTATAAGGTGTCAATTATCAAAAGCTCAAAAGGGAGGAGGATCAAGTGTAATTTAAGCTCTCCCTTTTTGCCTATAAATAGCACCCCATGGGTCTTGTAAAAATGATTTTTTTTCTATTGTATCATCTTTCTTGTAAAGAGCATCTTTTGGAGTGAAAAATCCTCCAAAAAGTCATTATTGCTTTCTTGTATCAACTTTTTTGTAAAGAGCATCTTTTGGTAGTGCAAAACCTTCCAAAAGTCATTATGTTTTTTTTGAAAAGAGCATATTTTGGTAGTGGATAACCCTCCAAAAGTTATTATTGCTTTCTNGAAATCCCTCCAAAAGTCATTATGTTTTTTTTGAAAAGAGCATATTTTGGTAGTGGATAACCCTCCAAAAGTTATTATTCCTTTCTTTTATTGTATTATTACTTTATTTTATTGTATTATTGCTTTCTTTTATTATATTATTGCTTTCTTTTAATTTATTGCTTTCATTTATTTCTATTGTCTTGNCAAAACCTTCCAAAAGTCATTATGTTTTTTTTGAAAAGAGCATATTTTGGTAGTGGATAACCCTCCAAAAGTTATTATTGCTTTCTTTTATTGTATTATTACTTTCTTTTATTGTATTATTGCTTTCTTTTATTATATTATTGCTTTCTTTTAATTTATTGCTTTCATTTATTTCCATTGTCTTGAGCTTCCTTCTTCCCTCAGAGGAGTGAATTTCTTCCACTTTTTTAGAGCTTTACCAAAGCCATGGAGAGTGGAATGTGATTCACTCATTCTTTGTCGAAGATTGGCTCCGTGTGTAATATGTTTTNTTTCTTCCATTTTTTTAGAGCTTTACCAAAGCCATGGAGAGTGGAATGTGATTCACTCATTCTTTGTCAAAGATTGGCTCCGTGTGTAATATGTTTTACCTTACAACTCCTCTACTTGGAGGGATGAACATCACTCACTTTTCTAGCTTTAGCAAAGCCATGAAGAGTGAGTAGTTTCTCATCCAATTTTCGTAAGAGGTGATGGACTTGCATAATTATCCAGAACTTATAAATTGTGCATTTCGTTTATGCTTAGCTCCAACCTTCATTTCTTCATAATGTCTCCTCACTAAATTGTTGTTTTTACCTTAAGCATCAGTAGCTAAGTCTTTAAGTTGGCTAATCCATGGGAGACCTCCTCTTGGGTATGTCATTTCAACTCATCTTCTTTCCTCCCCTCGATGTACGATGGTTTGGTTTGACTGGGTTGAGTGAGGACATGGTGTGAGTCTTTGGTATCCCGTAGACTTGTCATGGGTTATGCTTGGATCCNAATTGTTGTTTTTACCTTAAGCATGAGTAGCTAAGTCTTTAAGTTGGCTAATCCACGGGAGACCTCCTCTTGGGTATGTCATTTCAACTCATCTTCTTTCCTCCCCTCGATGTACGATGGTTTGGTTTGACTGGGTTGAGTGAGGACATGGTGTGAGTCTTTGGTATCCCGTAGACTTGTCATGGGTTATGCTTGGATCCTCACTTCCATCTCGTCCCTCGCTTTCCACGAATCAATCGTTCATCTTTGCACCATTGGAGGAAGGATTCAAGTTGACTTGGTATTCCCATTGGAGTGAACCCTTTGGAATAGCCAACATTTTTCCCATTCCAATTTCATTAAGAAAAAAAATCACAAACTAAACTTCAAGAACAAAANATGCACCATTGGAGAAAGGATTCAAGTTGACTTGGTATTCCCATTGGAGTGAACCCTTTGGAATAGCCAACATTTTTCCCATTCCAATTTCATTAAGAAAAAAAATCACAAACTAAACTTCAAAAAAAAAAAAATTTGCACTTTGTTTTTCACCAGAATCACCTTCAAAATGATTCACCTCCTTCCTTGAGGAGATGACCTTGGAATANTTGCACCATTGGAGGAAGGATTCAAGTTGACTTGGTATTCCCATTGGAGTGAACCCTTTGGAATAGCCAACATTTTTCCCATTCCAATTTCATTAAGAAAAAAAATCACAAACTAAACTTCAAGAACAAAAAATTTTGCACTTTGTTTTTCACCAGAATCACCTTCAAAATGATTCACCTCCTTCCCTGAGGAGATGACCTTGGAATATGATTCTAAGTAAAACACAACAAGCAAAAGTCTCTCTGTGCTTGGGGCATTTTTGTTCTCACACACACATATTTGACATTTCATTCATTAACCATTTCGTTGCCCTTTCTTTTGACATCATTCCAAGGGAGAGTGACACTCTCCTTCACACACACCATACATACATCAAGGGATAATGTTTGGANAAAAAAAAAAATTTGCACTTTGTTTTTCACCAGAATCACCTTCAAAATGATTCACCTCCTTCCTTGAGGAGATGACCTTGGAATATGATTCTAAGTAAAACACAACAAGAAAAAGTCTCTCTGTGCTTGGGGCATTTTTGTTCTCACACACACATATTTGACATTTCNGAACAAAAAATTTTGCACTTTGTTTTTCACCAGAATCACCTTCAAAATGATTCACCTCCTTCCCTGAGGAGATGACCTTGGAATATGATTCTAAGTAAAACACAACAAGCAAAAGTCTCTCTGTGCTTGGGGCATTTTTGTTCTCACACACACATATTTGACATTTCATTCATTAACCATTTCGTTGCCCTTTCTTTTGACATCATTCCAAGGGAGAGTGACACTCCCCTTCACACACACCATACATACATCAAGGGATAATGTTTGGAGGTTAGGATATTACAACGGAAATGATCAAGCACAAACAAATGCAATTTCTAACTTCAACAAGCCTTACGCCAACCCCTACTCTGAACCTCAGTTGGAGGAACACACAACCAACTCCCATGAATCCANTCCTTCACACACACCATACATACATCAAGGGATAATGTTTGGAGGTTAGGATATTACAATGGAAATGATCAAGCTCAAACAAATGCAATTTCTAACTTCAACAAGCCTTATGCCAACCCCTACTCTGAACCTCAGTTGGAGGAACACACAACCAACTCCCATGAATCCACAAAATTCACAACCATCACCTCAAGGTCCTCCTACATATCAACCATACCAACCACCACGCAAGAGGAGCATTGAAGATAGATTAAACCAGTTCATGTAAACCCAAATGAACTACAATTCTCATTCCACATAGGCTTTCACCATTTTCAAGGCACAGACCACCCAATCTTTCAAGAATATCAGAAGTCACATCAAAAAATTGACCCAATCCATGAGCACACATGAGAAAGGCAAGTTTTTTGCCCAACCAAAACCTCCACAAGACCAATTTTAGGTGGAAAATCCTTCAATCATGGAAACCACACAAGACCAAGCCCAATTGGTCACTACACTAAGAAGTGGCAAGGTGATTGAAAAGACCATTATCGACATGCTAATTCCCAAGCCAAAACCTGAGTCAGTCCCAGTCAATGCACCAGTGGAGCTTGAACTTCTGATTGAGGAAGAGCCAGAGTTTATGATTGAACAAGAACCAGAACCGTCAAAAGAAAAGGAACATTTGTGTCCTATTCCTGCTCCTTTTCCTCATAGACTCAAAATTATACAGAAGTTGAATAACCAGCCAAACATTTNAGGTGATTGAAAAGACCATTATCGACATGCTAATTCCCAAGCCAAAACCTGAGTCAGTCCCAGTCAATGCCCCAGTGGAGCTTGAACTTCTGATTAAGGAAGAGCTAGAGTTTATGATTGAACAAGAACCAGAACCGTCAAAAGAAAAGGAACCTTTGTGTCCTATTCCTACTCCTTTTCCTCATAGACTCAAAATTATACAGAAGTTGAATAACCAGCCAAACATTTATGAGATTTTCAAGCAAGTAAAGATCAACATCCCACTTCTGAATGCAATCAAACAGGTTCTATCTTATGCCAAATTTCTAAAAGACTTGTGCACAATCAAGAGAAGCCAAAATGTTAAAAAAAAAAGCTTTCATAACGAAACAAGCTAGTGTTTTACTTTAACACAAAACCCCTCCAAAATAGAAGGACCTTGGGTGTCCAACCGTGTCATGTGCCATTGGAAACTTTAAAATACAACAAGCTTTACTCAATCTTAGGGCCAGTGTCAATTTTCTCCCATTCTCTGTTTACTAGTAGTTGGGTCTGGGTGAACTCAAACCCACCAGTGCTACACTCCAGTTGGTAGGCAGGTCTGTTAAAATTCAAGAGGCATTGTTGAAGATGTACTTGTCTAAGTGGACACCTTTGTCTTCCCTGTTGACGNATTTAAAATACAACAAGCTTTACTCAATCTTAGGGCAAGTGTCAATTTTCTCCCATTCTCTATTTACTAGTAGTTGGGTCTGGGTGAACTCAAACCCACCAGTGCTACACTCCAGTTGGTAGGCAGGTCTGTTAAAATTCAAGAGGCATTGTTGAAGATGTACTTGTCTAAGTGGACACCTTTGTCTTCCCTGTTGACGTCATTGTTCCAAATACTCAGCCAGCAATGCATTTAGAGAACCAAATTCCCGTTATCCTTGGTCGACCATTCCTAGCAACCTCCAATGCATTAATCAATTACAAGAATGGAGTCATGAAATTGAATTTTGGGAATATGACTCTTGAGTTGAATATTTTTAACATTCCCAAATTTCTTGGAGAGAACAATGAAGTGAGAGAATATATTCCATTGATTCGTTGGTTTAGGAACATCTGAATAGCACATTGTATGAAAACCCTACTGAATATTCTGTATCAAAATCTATTACATCTAAGACAATAGATGTTGATCCAAACCCAAAGAATTGTCCTACTTATGTTGTTGAGACATGGGCACCCAAATTCAAGGAACTTTTACCAAGTGGCACAAAGTCACTCACATCAAAGTGTCAGACCACCAAAGCCTAAATTAAAACCTCTCACATCTGACCTTAAATATGCATTCTTAGGAGAGGACAAATCATGCCTAGTGGTAATATTATCTAAGCTCACGGACTTGCAAGAGTCTAAACTGATCAAGTTTCTTAAAAGCCATCAAAGATCCATTGGGTGGACCATCGCTGACTTGAAAGGTATAAGCCTGTTAATTTGCAATCATGNCAAAATTTCCAAATTTCTTGGAGAGAACAATGAAGTGAGAGAATAAATTCCATTGATTCGTTGGTTTAGGAACATCTGAATAGCACATTGTATGAAAACCCTACTGAATATTCTGTATCAAAATCTGTTACATCTAAGACAATAGATGTTGATCCAAACCCAAAGAATTGTCCTACTTATGCTATTGAGACATGGGCACCTAAATTCAAGGAACTTTTACCAAGTGGCACAAAGTCACTCACATCAAAGTGTCAGACCACCAAAGCCTAAATTGAAACCTCTCCCATCTGACCTTAAATATGCATTCTTATGAGAGGACAAATCATGCCTAGTGGTAATATTATCTAAGCTCACGGACTTGCAAGAGTCTAAACTGATTAAGTTTCTTAAAAGCCATCAAAGAACCATTGGGTGGACCATCGCTGACTTGAAAGGTATAAGCCTGTTAATTTGCAATCATGCTATATACCTCGAAGAAGATTCAAAACCCTCTCGGTCAAATATAGAGACAACTGAACCCTCAAATGGAAGAAGTGATGAGAACTAAGGTACTTAAGCTCTTAGATGTAGGGATACTCTTTTCCATCTCCGATAGCAAATGGGTTAGTCTAACCCAAGTTATGCACAAAAAGTCTGGGGTCACAATGGTAAAAAATGATGCAAATGAATTAGTACCAACTTGAGTTGTCACATGATGGCGGATGTGTATAGACTATTAGAAACTCAATTTNCAGGGATAATCTTTTCCATCTCCAATAGCAAATGGGTTAGTCTAACCCAAGTTATGCACAAAAAGTCTGGGGTCACAATGGTAAAAAATGATGCAAATGAATTAGTACCAACTTGAGTTGTCACATGATGGCGGATGTGTATAGACTATTAGAAACTCAATTTCGTAACTAGGAAAGACCATTTTCTTCTTCCCTTTCTTTATTGGGTTCTAAAGAGAATTGTAGGCCATGAATTTTATTGTTTCCTGGATGAATATTCCGGGTACAATCAAATTGAGATAACACTAGTTGACCAAGAAAAAACCACATTCACATGCCCTTTTGGCACCTTTGCATTCGTAAGAATGTCATTTGGGTTTTGTAATGCTCCTGCAACATTCCANGCAATCAAATTGAGATAACACTAATTGACCAAGAAAAAACCACATTCACATGCCCTTTTGGCACCTTTGCATTCGTAAGAATGCCATTTGGGTTTTGTAATGCTCCTGCAACATTCCAAATATGCATGTTGAGCTTGTTCAGTGACATGGTGGAAAAAATTTTGGAAGTGTTCATAGATGACTTCCATGTATATGGTGACTAGTTTGATGTGTGTTTGGCCAACTTAGAAAAGGTATTGATAAGATGTAAGGAAACCAATCTGGTACTCAATTGAGAGAAATTTCATTTCATGGTAACACAAGGCCTTGTCTTTGGTCACGTTGTGTCGTCTAAGGGCATTAAAGTTGACAGGACAAAAATAGATCTGATTGGAAATTTGTCCGCTCCCCAGACTATAAATGATGTCCGATTATTTCTAGGACATGCAGGGTTTTACAGGAGATTCATAAAATATTTTAGTACCATAGATAAACCCATGTGTCATCTCCCGTGTCAGGACATAATTTTTGTGTGGAGTGAAGCATGCCAGAAAGCTTTTGACAAACTTAAAGGTATGTTAATTTTTGCCCTAATAATGCAACCCCCTAACTGGACTCTGCCATTTGAACTAATGTGTGATGCAAGTGATTATGCTATAGGTGCTATGTTGGGACCAAGAGAAGATAAGAAACCCTATGTGATTTACTATGCAAGCAAGACTTTAAATGATGCTCAAATGAATTTTTGCTTACTTTATCTGTTTATGGTTACTTACTTTATTGTTGCATATAGTGTTATTTTCCTTAGTTTCAGATATTGGTGTTTTTGTCAAAGCTTAAGTGCAAGGTGTTCTCTAACCCTACTCATCTTTTTACAGTTCTTCATTGCATTTCATATCTTTTTTGTTGCATTGAGGACAATGCGTGAATCAAGTTGGGGAGTGAGGTGCACCATTTTGTATGATACACCAATGACTGTGGAAATTTTGTTGTTAATACCAATTTTTTGTGGTGAAATTAACCTTTCACAGATCACATAGATATTTGTTTACAATAGCTACAAATTATGTGAAAATTTTGAAATTTTTTTAGAAACAATAGCTAAATATTGATTTGAATTCCCTTATTTAGAGTGTTATGGGTTTGTTGATATGTTGATCTTTGTATTGAACCTTGAGCACATGAGCATGATTAGCACAAAATACTGCATATCCTATGTACATTTGCACCCCTTTTATGTTTTATTTTGCAATAAAAATGTTCACAATTGCAATGTTTCAAGATTTTAATAAGGTTTTGGTGTGTTTGCAGGTAAAAGAGCTTAAAAGGTGCATGTTGAGCCCCTATCATATTGCTTAAATTCAATGGAGATGAAGGGGAGGCTTGATGATGGCTTGGAAGGTGAAAGGACCAAGATTTGAGCAAACAAAGTAAAAATCTACTGATAGGTTTTTTCATAAAACTACTGATAGGTTTTTTCATAAAACTACTAATATGTTTTGGCTATTGGAGTTGTTTCTACCGGAAAACTACCAGTAGATTTTAGCAACTGGAGGAAAACCTACCGGTAGGTTTTACCATCCACCAACCGGAAGGTTTTGCTAAAAATGCCAGATTTTGTAATTCAAGCTCTGCCACTTTGTGGGCCCCACCATTGATTCTCCCACTTGCTCCCTGACACCTCCTATGCACAAACATGTCTTCCCTTACCTAGGCATGGACTTTGGAGGCTTTGGCATTTATGAGGAGGAGAAAGAAGAGGAAGACCTAGGGAGTTGTTGGGTAGGTTGTTCCTAGCTTGTGCAAGGCATCACTTCAGCCTCCTATGGATGGGAGGCCTATCTCACTCCTAGGGGAAGCTTCATGGATGAATTTGCAAGCTACATACATTATTATTCAGGTTTTGTTGCATTATAGAGAAAGAAGTTCAAGGAGGAAGATGAAGTTCTAGAGAGAGAAATTGATATTTTGAATTTTCTTCCATCCATTCACTTGTAGTTTCTTGTAAGACTTGTGTAAGCTTCATTTAATGTCTTTAATGTCATTTATTACAAGTACATTTCGAGTTTAGTCTTACATTTTTTATTTCACCATTGTTTTATTAAGTTTTTCTTCATTTCAAGTTTTGAAATGGGTATTAAATGTTTTTATTCATAGTTAAGTTTTCTCGCATTAATACAAGTCTCAATCTTCATTTCTTTACAATGTCTCTTCATTACATTTATGTCCTTGGTTTAAATATAAGTAGGTAAGATTTTAGTTGGCTAATCTAAGGGAGAATTCCTCTTGGGTATGCTAAATCAACCCTTTTTCATTCCCGCTTGTAGTGTACGATGATTTGGTTTGACTAGGTTGAGTGTGGACATGATTGTGAGTTTTTGAGACACAGTAAACCTGTCACAAGGTATGCTTAAATATTCACGTCCATTTTACTCCTTTTTTTCCTACAAATCAATCAAACATCTAGGCACCATGGGAGAAAGATCTTCAGTTGATTTGAAATTCCCATTGGAATTACCTCTTCGGATTAGCCAACACTTGTTTTAATTTCATTTTCATCAAGAACACATTTCCCTAAAATCTCCTTCAACATAATTCCTTTTTCACCAAAATCTCCTTCAACATAATTCCCTTCCTTCCCTGAGGAGACGATTTTGGAATACAAATTCCAAGTAAAACATGACCCTTGAAAGTATTTCTACACTTGGAGAGCACTTTTGTTCACACACACACATTCCATTTCACACACCCATTTTCTCATTTCTCACATCATTTCAAGGGAGAGTGAACTCCCTACGCACATCAGCCATATACACATTTGAGGGTGATGTGTGGAGATTTGGGTATATGAAGAAAACAATCAAGCAGAGCATGTTATAGAAGTTCATCCTATGTGCGAGTATCACATATGCATTTGCTTTTGAACTCAACCTTAAGTGCCCAATGTGTAATTTTGTCAATTTACAGATTGAATTCAATAATCCCATTATGCTTGTTTTGGCTAGATGCATTTGGGTGGTGGATTGACTTTTCTTGAAATGCAATGTGCTCCCCCATGCCCATCTAGAAAGGATATAGGCCATCTTTGATTTAGTTTGAGTCTTAGTATTTTTATTGCGAAAAGTTTATCCCTGGTGCTGTGATTAAGCCTTAATTGTAAATTCATTTCCATACCACACATTTAACCAAGCCAATGTAAAATGATAAAAATCTACCTCACCTTGGTTGTTCCTAGAGTTGAATATGAGCGATCATAAAAGAGAAGGAAGTATGTTGGAAACTCAAACAAAAGGGATGAATGATGTTGAAACTCAAAGAGTTGAATAAAAAAAGAATGAAAATCCTAGAAAAGGAGAAAAAAGGGGTGAAAAGAAGAAAACAATGACATAATAAAAGAAAAATATTAAGGAAAAGAGAGAAAAAGAAATAAAGAGTCAGGTGATGGTGTTAGACTGAAAAGCCCATGAAAAGGGAGATGCTTTGAAATAGTAGCATTCACTCGAAACAACACTCTTTGTTGTCCACTTTCCTTCATTTTATTTTACCAAGATATCATCCCAAGGCCACATTATAACCCTTGTAAGTCCTAAATGACCTAGAAAAGCATAGGAGATGCATACTTTTAATGAAAAAGAGAAGTTGGTTTGGAATCTAGTGCCCTAGTATTCCTTTCATGAGATTATGCCAAGGTTATTTCATTTTCATGCATGAACTTCATTTTTGGATTATATGTGATCATAATTTATTTTGTGCACAAGATCCTATCTCACATATACACATGGAGAGCATGCCATGATAACTAGAATGTGATTCATTGTTAAGAGAGACCTTTGGTGAGTTTTGCATCGAAACTGAATTTTCCTAGCCATTCGAGTGTGAATTGTGTTGAGTAAATGCTGAAATTACATGTCCATTGCACACACTCACGAGTTTGAAAATTAATGTGTAGGTGCATACTCTAGACTACCATTTAAAGCCATAGTGATGCTCATGAGTGTTTGGTTGGGTCATTTGAACGGCGTGCTAAGTAGCCCCATGTTTGCAGGATAGGGGAATATTGCTCAAGTTTTTGATATTTGAATGAATTAGGAATGCCCTTGTTGTTTGAATATGTCTTACATTTTGGGTGTTCATTTTGGTGGTTAAATGTAGAAATCTATACTTTGTATTTTTAAAACATCAAGATTGTAAATCATATTGCAATTTCGGTAATGACTTGGGACATGATGGTTCAAATTGTGAATTATAAGTGTAGCACATGTTTTGGGTGGAGTAGAGGTCATAAATAAAGTGCTAGAATGTGTAGGAGTTGAAGTGAAGTGGAAAGCATAGGTTTTTGCAAATAAGTGAAAACCTACCAGTAGTTATATACATAAAACTATCAATAGGTTTCACACACTGGTTTTGAACCTACCGAAAAACTACCGGTAGTTTTTGCTCATTAGAGTAAAACCAACCAATAAGTTTGGCATCAACATACTAGTAGGTTTTTCCAAGAATGCCAAAATTAGGGGTTTTAATCAGATTTTTTTTGGGAGAACTATTCATTGCCTTCCCAAAACACAAACCCTAAGGCACTTCTCTCTCCCTCCAAGCACCTCTAAGCCTAAAAATCCCTCACCTATTACATTAATCTCTCATTTCTCACTCCTAGGGCTGTTGATTGAGTGGATTTTAGTGAATANTTAAGTAGCCCCATGTTTGCAGGATAGGGGAATATTGCTCAAGTTTTTTATATTTGAATGAATTAGGAATGCCCTTGTTGTTTGAATATGTCTTACATTTTGGGTGTTCATTTTGGTGGTTAAATGTAGAAATCTATACTTTGTATTTTTAAAACATCAAGATTGTAAATCATATTGCAATTTCGGTAATGACTTGGGACATGATGGTTCAAATTGTGAATTATAAGTGTAGCACATGTTTTGGGTGGAGTAGAGGTCATAAATAAAGTGCTAGAATGTGTAGGAGTTGAAGTGAAGTGGAAAGCATAGGTTTTTGCAAATAAGTGAAAACCTACCAGTAGTTATATACATAAAACTATCAATAGGTTTCACACACTGGTTTTGAACCTACCGAAAAACTACCGGTAGTTTTTGCTCATTAGAGTAAAACCAACCAATAAGTTTGGCATCAACATACTAGTAGGTTTTTCCAAGAATGCCAAAATTAGGGGTTTTAATCAGATTTTTTTTGGGAGAACTATTCATTGCCTTCCCAAAACACAAACCCTAAGGCACTTCTCTCTCCCTCCAAGCACCTCTAAGCCTAAAAATCCCTCACCTATTACATTAATCTCTCATTTCTCACTCCTAGGGCTGTTGATTGAGTGGATTTTAGTGAATATTTTAGGAGTTCATCTTGTAAACCCCAGGTTTGCCGAATTTTACCCAAAGCCCTAACTTCTTTAAATCTTTTCATAAGTTCCAAACTCTTTGCTATGGCTCGCACTGGGAGGATCATCTATGATGTTGTGCATCTAATAAAAGGATTACTTTTGACTTTTTTGTCACTTGTGGTGTGTGGGGCGTTGTTACTGTGTGAAACCCGGGAAAATTTTAACTTTTTCTGAAAAAAAACGGCAAAATGGTAATTTGCCATTATAGTGTGGGTTAAAAAAAAAACTGGTATTTTTATAGACCTCGGATGATGAAACGGACCTTACCATTGGATTCGTCTCACGAAATCTAGTTACCCAGACAAATTTCGTCGAATTCTGAGAGAGTCAGATTTTTCACGTTTTTCGAAGTGACGGGTGTTCGATGACCCCAAAAAACGAAATTTTTATAAAAATTTGAAAATTTGAAAAATATTTTAAATAAAGTTCATATAAAATATTTTGAGTTTAAATCGGTACGAAATTTAATCGTTTCGGGATGAAAACGGACCCGGACAAA
>CAUOFW020008680.1:294768-328684 GCA_963454935.2 Ilex paraguariensis
TTTCCTGGAACAAAGAAGAACAGGTTAGAAGGGCGCCGGAGTGTTTTCCGGCGTATCCCCTCCGACGGTCTAGTCAGTCTTTGAATGAGAGAGAGGAAGGAGAAAACACTGATAAGGATATTTTGTAGTAGTGAGTTTTTTATTGCCTCCATGCTTTGCCTTTTGGGAGGAGTATTTATACCTTAGAAGCTCATGATTGCTGTCAGTGTGGTCAGCAGGTGATCATCAGGCACAGGTAGCGTGTGTATTGATTTGATGAGGAATGTCCTCTCTAATTGATTGCTCGGGGTCCCGAGCAATCAATGCTGAGCCGTCGGGACGCCGACGGTACAATATGCTCCTTTCGGGAAGGATGCAATAAATGCTCTGTAATAGGAGCATTTATTGCCTTTCATATCCGAACCTTACCGCATTGAATGCGGTCTCGTCAACAGAAGGGTGCCATTAATTTGTTTGCTTTCCCAAGTCGCGCGTCAGCGACGGCATGCGGTTTGTCTGCTTCTGATGTGACATTATTTGCCACGCGTCCATCCCTTATTGGCTGTGACGTCGGTATTCCAGCATGTTCTGACATTACTTGTGTTAAGACGAGGTTATGATGAATAGTCTAGACTGGCATAGGCTGATGTCCCGTACGTCAGTAGCTTTATCCGAGAGTAGAGGAAGCGTCCAGGATGGAGTGACCCTCGGCACCGAGGAAAGACTCACCTCGGGGACCGAGGGCGGTATGTTTCCGAGCTACACGGTGACCGAGGACACGTGTCGTTGTAAAATGCACCGAATATGTGATCCTATATGAGAGGTACCTCGGGGGAGAGGACGCTTTTTGCCGATGGTACTTGAACCCGAGCAACATTGTTCTAGAAATCCCGAGGACACGTGTCTTCATCATAGGGCTTTTCAGAAGAGTCCCATTAGTGATCATCCTTAATACATTGACTATGCTCGAGATAATATTCTTCACACCAAGTAATTATGACATTAGTCAATGCAATAAGGTCATATCTAATTTCAGAAAATTGTTGGGCTACTTGGGCATTGACTTCCATTTGGTATTGCATAAACTCCCAAAGAGTATTTTTCAATTCTTGGTTGGTTGAGTCCTCATATGTTGGATGGTGGCAAAATTCATTAGGTAGTGTGAGATCGGATGAAAAATTATAAGGTTCGTTCTCTTAACCATAA
Source organism: Ilex paraguariensis (assembly GCA_963454935.2). Taxonomy (NCBI): domain Eukaryota; kingdom Viridiplantae; phylum Streptophyta; class Magnoliopsida; order Aquifoliales; family Aquifoliaceae; genus Ilex; species Ilex paraguariensis. Next base: position 295,954 of record CAUOFW020008680.1, read on the forward strand.
CTCGAATAATTCGTTGCAACATAATGGTTGGGGTAAAAGTTTTCAGGGGCCAATATTGAAATTGATCCCGCACATGCAAAGTCTTGAACCGTATAATTTAATTGGCACTCACTAGTGATGTGACACAAATCTCGCACACATTTTCATAAAAATTATGAAACATTACATAAAACACAAACTACAACAAACTATTTTCAATCGAGACGACATACCCTAGCCCATGATGAAAATCACGAGACTTACCTATGCCGTCCCAAATCACCTTCAAACTCGATGCTTAGCCTTCCCCGACAACGGTGCCAAAAATGCTTGATTGTTTTCCCCGACCTCCCAGACAAACCCAAATTATGTATATGACTGATAGAGATAGGTGAGTGTCACTCTCCCTCGAGTTCAATGCAAAAAGTGGAAAAATTGTGTGTGGATGAACAAAAACATGTGTGAGCAAAATTGCTCCCCAAGAGTAGAGAGAATCTTGCAATGTCATGTTTTACATGGAATAGATATTTCAAATTCGTCTTCTCAGAGAAGGAAAAGTTGGTGTTTAGAAGGGTGATTTGTGCAAAGTGAAAATTGGAAAATCTTCGTGATTTGAAGTTTGGTGGTTTCTAATTTGTAAAATATGCAAGAAAGTAAGGTTGGCTAATTCATAGAGGTCATTCCAATGGGAATGCCAAATCAACTCATTTCATTCAATCAATGGTGTCTTGGTGTTTGATTGATTGGTAGGAAGTGAGGGACTAATGTAGTTATGTTGGGAAAAAGCATACCCCGTGACAAGTTTACGGTGTATCAAACAACTACGCCCGCACTCAACCTAATCAAACCAAACACTTTAAACTACAAGAAAGAATGAAAGAGAGTCGATTTCACATACCCCAAGAGGAAATCCTTCTTGGATTAGCCAACTAAATGTTTAGCTATGCATGATAAAAGCAAGAACAAACATGAAAGAGAAAGGCATTGTGATGAAATCAAACATGGACTTGTATAAATGTAGAAGAAAGTTTAAACTACAAAAGAAATGACATTCATACTCATAATACAAAGTTGAAGAGAAAATACCCAAATGTAAAAAATGAAACACAATGACACTTAGCTAAACTTGAACAAAAGAGATTAGAGTGTAAAAGGGAAAGACTACAAGTTAAATTGAGCTTACTAAAATGAAAATGGTAAACAAAAATGTAAAAACCCAACTTCTCACTCTAAAACTTTATCTTTTACCTTGGAAATTATCTCTCTAAAAGGTATTACAACCTGAAAATGTGTGTAAAAGACTCTATATTTTCATCCATCCTCTCCACCTTAGCATGAGTGACTGACTTGGAGTTATTAGAGAGAGGTTGCCCACCAAAACAAGCAAATTCAGTCAAAGCATGGTCCTCCTATGTTTTTGCAACCACCCCTTCTCTCTCTTTCCTCCCCACTCCCTCGTGCTTCATATCTGAGTTTTTGGGGTTAGGAAATCATCATAAGGTGTCAAAAATTTTAAGGCAAGGTTTAGAGGACAAAAGGTGGGGCCCTGTGGTTGGTGGAGTCGTGTGGAGAAGTGTCTGGGCTTTCTGGGCATGTTCTATCGATAGGTCATGGGTAACCTACTGGTAGGTCTTTTCTAGTAGGGTTTCCTACTTGTAGGTCTTACAGCTTTCATAAATTTGTCGTAACTTTTTATCCCACCGTCGATTAAGCTAAAATTTTGACACAAGATACAGGACATCCAGATCTACAACTTTCATGTTTTTCCCTTTTCATATTCGAAGTGGATCATGGTCAAAAATGCAAAATACTAGGGTACCAATACCAAATGGTGTGAATACCGGTACCTATGATACTAGGTACCGATACCTCCTTGATTTCTTTCACTTTAAAGCCTTCAAATCCTCATGTAATGTGTCTATCTCTTCACCACTCATCCACACTTAGTTGTAGGGTTCCAAAAGCCATCATTTACTCTATGATTATCTACAACATCAAAATTTCCACATTATTCACAAATTCGACTAACTCTAAGTAATTAAATGCAAAGTTGAGTTAAAATGCATGTAATTAGACCATTAAATATGCAATATCATACACTCATTAGACATTGTCATGCATTTTTAATCAATTCACAAGACATATTTGAATGATGAATCCTTTGACATGATGTATACTAGGTTCAGAATTGACTCCAATTGTTTCGACTCCTCCTAGAGGTTGAGAGTGACATTACCCAGTTGTTGAGTTCTTTGAAATGAATGTGTTATTTCATACAATTGATATTGGTGAGATTGTGCATATGTTTTAGTAATGTATAAATGTGTTGATTACTGGCTTTGAGATAGCAATATGAATATGCTATGTGGTATCAAGTGGTGAATATAGCCTTATTGGCTAACGCCAGTTTATTGTTATTGAATGAATGTGTGGACTATTGTATTGTGAAGACAATGTGTATGATAAACTGCCTTATTGGCAGGTGAATATCCTTCATGGCTAGTATAGCCTTTAAGGAGAATATTTGGCCTTAGTGGCAATTATATAGCTTTAGTGGTGGATTGAGCCTTAGTGGGGGGATTATGCCTTGGTGGCAAATATAACCTTAAAAGTTAAGTTATAGCCTTAGTGGAGAATATAAGTACGTAAATGTCAAATATGGCGGTATATGGGTGATTATTCATTTAATATTAATGAAGCGATGTTAATAGTATGAATTGTACATACGATGGTTTCCTATTGTGGAATGATATTTAATGTGTTGAGATAGTAATGACATGTGAGGTATACTTTCTTTATTATCTGTTATATGAAAATATACATTTCACTGAGCTTGTTGTGCTTACCCCTTATAGTTTGTGGTTTCAAGTAATTGGGTGAAGAGGGTGATCCACTGTTGAGTGTAGACGGTTAGGGATATGGCAAGTGGGTTTTGTTGTACAATTTTGTATATGTCAAAGTCAAGTTGATATGTAAAGTTTTTAATAGTCATGATTGCGTACTTTGGTGAATAATATAAATGGAAATTATGTTCATGTGCATAAATCTATCTATATGTGTGGTTGCACCTGGTCAGTTGTGTGCTTGTGCTATGAATTATTAAATGTTATGCACATGTGTTTCTAGGTTTATGTTACGGTGTGGGGTCCATCCTCCTAGAATAGTCAATAGGTACTATTATTCGAGGTAGGGTGTGACAACAACTCTCTGGATTGCACCTACAAATATGAGTGATAGCCTATTGGTAGAACCTCTTTTTGGCTTCAGTTGTACCAGTAGAAGTGGTCTTTTCCTCAATTTTGCTTGCAATGGATTTGGTTGCACTCCTGGACACCTTAGATCATGCCCCAAATCTTCCATGGCATTTGAAACACATGTCCATCCTCATTCTTACACCAATTCAATTGCAAACACGCAAAATCACTATAAAATACAAAACTCAACTAAAATAAAGGAATTAAGCGACAAGAATAAGTAAGATGAATGTTTATGAGGCTTATAATATGTAATAATATGCTCTTATCACTCATCAAATGAACTCTAAATCAATTTATGAGGTCACCAATGGATTCCTAGGGTTGGTTTTAGTCTAGCCCAATATTCCTTACGTTTTAAAAACTCAAAATTTAAAGCTTTGATTTTCAAGAAACTCAAACCCTAGTTTTCAACTACACCACCTCTATAGACCACGGCCACACATCAAACCACCACCAATCTTCATAGCAAATACCTAGAAATCATTTATAAACCAAGAATCAAACCAAAACTCAACAAAAAATAAAACCCATTTCAAAACCCTTTAAAACCCGAAAATTAAAAACATGAATTCATGCTTTTTCAATACATAAAACTCAATTTAAACACCAAAAATGAACTTCCTAGGATCCTAATTAGGCAAGAAGTATAACCTTTCTATTTGTCTCTCTACAAATAGTTTCAATCCACTCCAGGCTAAGGATGAAGACTTTAGAACACTCCTCAACACTTCTGGAAGCTTGGAGAGAGACGGGGAAGGCTCTACTACTGCCATACAGCAGCTTGGGAATGATTGCCATGTAGTGGCAATTTCATAATTTCCTCAAAATTCGAAATTAAATTTTAAAAAAAAATTATAATCAAATATACATTAAAACATGCCCTAGAAAAATATTTCCCTAATTTTTAAAATTAAAATTATTGTTCAATTTAATCTCCAATTTCCTCATTTTGCACCCCTGGTTACCATTTCCAAGTTTGACCTACAGTACTGGATCCGCACTCCGGCTTCCTCTCACCTCGCCACTCCATTTCCTACCCTATTTAAACATATCAATTAACATTAAAACACCCCTACACACATTCTAACGATCACCCAACCCTAGCCCATCTTCCCAATATCTAAAACTCTAACTGTATATACCTTGATTCTGATCTAATTTATAATTTTTGAATACCAGGTTATTAAAAGGGGAGGGGACCCCTCGCCCATGAATTGGTAGACCTCATAGAGAATGGTTGGAGGGTCGGTTCAAGCATATTAAAGTAGACAACATCAACATATTGAACTTATTAGATGAGTTTGGACGTTCTAGGGGATCAAGGACCCTCAACCATTCCGTTAGGACTAGGTCCTATCGGGATAAGTTAAAGCAAAATTATCTCAGGCACCGCCTCACTCAGAAGGCAGGAACTCCAAAGACCTTGAATGCCCACCCTCGCGAGATGGGGAACCCGATGCCTTGAGAATAAGGCCTAGGCATCTAGCCGATGATGAACTCCATCGACATCTGTCACAAAGAGACGAGAGGGATGGATCCGAGGAGGGTTTTACCCTCTTTGTGAAGGATGTCAACATAATAAGGGACGATGTGTCCCCAAGCACCGAAAGGGGAATGATGATATAAAGTCCCACAAAAATGCTCAAGCAAACCACGCAAGCAAGAAGACAGCACCAACTATGAGCCCATTCATTCTCCCTTCATCTGAAGTATAAGGAAGGCCGAGATGCCTCGCAAGTTCATCATGTTCCACTTCAAGGTATGACGGTTGATTCAAACCAAAAACTCATCTCTGATAGTACAAACAACTTATATCTTTCTATAACAATAATCCCAAGATGTTATGCTGAGTGTTTTTTATGAGCATCAAAGACACAGCCTTGAAATGGTATCAGAGTCTGCCATTAGAAAGCTTCAAGTCATGGAGGTAGCTCACTGAATAGTTTATCGCTCGGTTTGTCACCAATAATAAACGCCTGAAGGATGTCAGGGCTTTACTTACCCTCTAGTAGAGGGACTGTGAAACCCTCAAACAGTATACCACCCGTTACTAGGAGGAAGTGAATGAGGTGGAGGATGTTCCAAGGTAGTGGTTGCTACCTCTTTTCGGCTCAAGTTATCCTGAGATACTGACCTATATCGATCCCTAATGAAAAAGACACCATCCATCATGGGTGAGATAATGTCTCGTATGGATAAGTATGCCAAGGTGGAGGATGACTTGGGGATATCCAGGGGCAAGAAATCGGCCCCGACGAAAAAGGAGGAACACTAGAAAGAAAGGGAGCAAGGTAAGAAAGGTGGGTTAGCACCAGCCCCTGCCCCAACTTCATTTTAAGGGGTCCATTCGGTTTTCAAGGAACCCATTTATAAACTACTGCATAAGATCAAAGGGGAGCCTTTCTTCAAATGGTTACCAAAGATGCAAGGAGACCCTTCAACGAGGAACCAGAACACCCAATGCTCTTATCACAAAGATATTGGACATCTCATGGAGGATTGTCAGGTCTACATATCTTTCTTGGACACAAGAAGCATCCTTAGAAAAGGACTAAGTAGAGGAGGCCACAGAGCATGCCACAGTAGTAAAGGATGTGATCCACGTCTGTCCTCCAAAGTGGCTAACCACCAACACTCTCTAAGAGGACCTAAAAAGGGTGCAGATGGCATAAAAAATTGAGGAGAACAAGGCAGGGGTGCAGTCACCAAAGAAAGCCCGAGGAAAGGGGGTCGATATTACTTTCTCGAACACTGACTTGGTTAGAGTCATGTTTCCACATGACGACGCACTGATTGTCACTTTGTGAATATCAAATTTTGATGTGAGGTGCATATTGATCGATTTTGGGAGTTCATCTAAGGGCATATATCAGAACATGCTAATAAGATATCACTCATCCCCAAGAATCTCACCCCTGATGAAAACCCCCTCGTCGGTTTCAATGGTTTATATGATTTTCCCCTCGAAAAAGTACCCTTGCTGGTCAAGACAAGGTCCATCGTCCTACCAACAGAGTTCGTGTTCATCGACTTTGACTCCTTATACAATCTGATCATGGGAAGGACCTAACAACATGACCTCAAGGTCGTGCATTCTTCTTATCATCAGAAGCTGAAATTCCCCACTCTTGAAGGGAGAACAAAAATTTATAGGGATCAAGCTTTGTCTAAAAGCTGTTTGTAGCTGTTTGTAAGCTATTGTAAAAGCAGGAATCACCTCCAAGGAGAAGGAGCCCGATCCCAAGACTATCTTAAACAAATAACAATCAAAGTTTGAGTGGTGGGGCATAGAGGAACCTAGAGTGGAGCCAGCTCACTACTCAATCGAGGATTTGTGGACAATATACTTAGATTCGAGTGACAAAGAGAAGTTTTTTTGATCAACTCCTTGATGGCCCTGGTGGAGCAAGAGGAGATGATAGCTTTCCTACGACAAAACATAGACGTGTTCGCATGGATCCACTCAGAGATGATGGGATTAAGCCCCAAAATTATAAGCCATTAGTTACACGTAGATCCAACCTTTAAACCAGTCAAATAGAAACTACACCAATCGGCACCACATCATGCTAATGTTGTGAACGAAGAGGTACAACAGCTCTTAGAGGCCGACGCAATCAGGGAGGTGCAATTCACAAAATGGTTGTCAAATACGGTGTGCACGAGAAATAAAAATGGGAAATGAAGTGTCTACGTTGATATCACTAATTTAAACAAAGCATGTCCTAAGCATAACTATCTATTTCCAACGGTGGATAAATTAGTAGATGCAACCACTAGACACGAGCGCATGACAATCATGGACACCCATGCAGGGTACCATTAGATCTACTACAACAAGTTTATACCATTCGACCTCAAAAATTGAGGGCAACTTACCAGTGGTTGATGAACAGAATGTAGAAGCAGTAGATAGGGGCAACCATGGAGGTGTACATCGATGACATGCTTATGAAAAACAAGCATCGAGGGGATCACCAGAGAGATTTAGGGATGAACTTCTAGATACATCGAGAGTATGGGTTGAAATTGAACGCAACAAAGTGTTCATTCAGAATCAGCTCGGGAAAATTCTTGGGATACTTGATCACTAGGCGTGACATTGAAGCAAGCCCTAAGCAAATACAGACCATAATGGGTGTTCAGAGGCCAAGAATGATTAAGGATGTACAAAAGCTAACGAGGATGTTGGCCATCCTGAACCACTTCATATCCTACTCCTTAAATAAGTGCAAGCCTTTCTTTGGTGCCCTTAAGAAGGTGCGAAGAGATATATGGGATGACCAGTGTGATGGGGCCCTCTAAGGGATAAAAGAGTGTCTCAGGGTTTCTCCCACCCTCTCAATCCCGGAGAATGAAGAGACATTATTTCTCTATCTATTGGTTTTAGAGTTTGCGGTCAATGGCGCCTTGGTCTAAGAGTTTGAGTCCGATTCGAAGCCTATATACTACATCAGCAAGGCATTATTGGAACCTGAGATGAGGTATCTCCCATTAGAAAAGTCAATATTGGCTCTAATCATTGCAGTAAAGAAACTGAGGTACTACTTCCAGGCCCACCAGATAGTAGTACTGACTAGCCAACCACTGAAGTTAATCCTTAGGATGAGGGATCAACATGGTATTAGTATCTCCATATGGGGACGTCACAGAGTAGGAAATACGCCTCAAATTTGGAACCTCAAACAATAAGGCAGAATACAAGACTCTTATCTTAGGGCTCAAGTTAACTCGTGTAGCGGGAATGGTCCACCTCTTGGTGTTTTGCGACTCACAACCTGTGGTAAATCAGATGAATGGAGAATTCAAACACGGGATCCAAGGAAGAAGGCATACAATGAGAAAGTCGTTGTCTCCGTTCAAGAGTTCTAGAAAGTTAAAGCCACTCAAATCCCCCAAGTTAAAAACTCCCATGATGACGCTTTGGTTTTCCTCGGCTCGACCCTCAAAACTAAAGTAATGAGAAGGATAATTATGGAGTATCTCCAAACCTGAACATATCGAATGAAGCAGAAAGTCTCTCAGTTGACATAGAGGACACTATTCTGAGTTGGATGGACCCTATTATCTGATTCTTGATGATCAAAGAGCTTTTGATCTATAAATAAGAGACACGTAAAGTGAGGCTCAAGGTACCCAAGTTTTGGGTATCTCCCAATTGGAAGCTCTATCGAAGGTCATTCTTAGGGCCTTACTTCCTCTATGTACTAGAGGAGATCTTGTGCTTCAATCAATGACATTATCTGAATTTTCCATAGTAGGAAGTTTGTATGTGTCAATTTTATGGATAAAAAATGGGCGATGGACAGGATACTAAGTGTTAAGGAGAAGGATCTGACACAGAGGTAGACATCACCAAAGATCTAGCCTTTATGAAATTCAAGAAAGCATATGTGGGGGCACACAGGCAGCAAGTTAATTGCCCATTGAGCTATGTCGCAAGGATATTGGTAGCCACACAGTCAAGGGGATGCACGAGAATATTTCAAATGTGCGATAAATGCCAAAGACATGCACCCATCCTTAGGTGGCTAATTAACCCTAATTAAGGCATAATTTAATAGGTAAATTGTGTTAGTTGAATAAAGTTAAACTAGTCAAAATAAATCAAATTAGAATTAGTGTGTGAATAAAGGATAATGCATTAATTGTTGTTCTTTTCAGGATTTTGTGCGTCAAAGCTACAAACTACTGGGGAGCCAATTGCATTAAAGCTACAAACTACTCGGGTGCCAATTATCAAAGCTCAAAACAAAGGGGGATCAAAGAATTCAAGGCCACCTAACAAGATTTTCAAGTCCACCTAACAAGATTCAAAGCCACCTAACAAGACTTTTCAAGTCCACCTAACAAGATTCAAGGCCACCTAACAAGACTTTCACCCTCCCTTGTTGCCTATAAATACCACCCCTTAGGACTTGTAAAGCATTCATCTTTTGGTAGTGGAAAACTCTCCAAAAGTATTATTGCTTTCCTTATTGCTTATAGCTTTCTTTAAGTATTGCTTTCTTTTATTGTATTCTTGCTTCCTTTTAATTTATTGCTTTCTTTTACTTTAAGTATTGCTTTCTTTTATTGTGTTATTGCTTTTTTACTTCCATTGCTTGAGCTTCCTTCTTCCCTTAGAGGAGTGAAACTCTTCCACTTTTCTAGAGCTTTACCAAAGCCGTGAAGGGTGGAACGTGATTCACTCATTCTTTGTCGAAGATCGGCTCCTTGTGTAAAATGTGTTACCTTGTAACTCCTCTACTTGGAGGGATGAGCATCACTCACTTTTCTAGTTTTAACAAAGCCATGAAGAGTGAGTAGTTTCTCATCCAATCTTTAGTAAGAGGTGGTTATCCGGAAGTTAAATTTATGCAATTCGTTTATGCTTAGCTTTAGTCTTTATTTTTTCATAATGTCTTCTCATCATATTGTTGTCTTTATTTTAAGCATGAATAGCTAAATCTCTTAGTTGGCAAAACCAAGAGGAACCTCCACTTGGGTATACCATTTCAACTCATTCTCCTCCCCTCTTTCAGAGTTCAATGGTTCGGTTTGACTGGGTTGAGGGTGGATAACTTGGTGAGTCTTTGATATTCCGTAGGCCTAGTCACGGTTTATGCTTAGATACTCACCAATCTTACCCCTAGCTTCCCACGAATCAATCGTTCATTCATGCTCTATTGGAGGAGGGTTTCGAGTTGAGACGGTATTCCTATTGGAGTGACCTCTTGGATTTGCCAACATTTGTTTCTCATTTTACTAGCATCAAAACAACTTCACCAAACAACTTCCAACAATCAAAGATTTTACACTTTCTTTCTCCCAAAATCACCTTCCCCTCGGTTTACTTCCTTCCCCGTGGAAACGACCTTGGAATACCACCAAGTAAAACACGATCCGCGAAAGTCTCCTTGCGCTTGGGGAGCACTTTTGTTCACACATACTCACATTTGAAATCTTATTCATCCACCATTCTGTTGCCCTTTCTTTTGACATCATCCCTAGGAGAGTGACACTCCCCTTTATTCATATACTATACATGCNTTCACACATACTCACATTTGAAATCTTATTCATCCACCATTCTGTTGCCCTTTCTTTTGACATCATCCCTAGGAGAGTGACACTCCTCCTTATTCATATACTATATATGTTAAAAGGTGATGTTTATAGGTTATGAAACAACAAGAAAATTTGTCAAGCAGTGGTCGACCGACATTTGAAACCGTTGACAAGCCCTTGGCCGTTTGCCAAATGGGGGCTTGATATATTTGGCCCCTTGTCTAAGACATCGACCAACAAGAGGTTTCTCCTCGTTGGCATAAACTACTTCAGAGAATGGGTGGAGGTCAAACCCTTCACTCACATTCGAGATATTGACACCAAAAGTTTGTGTGGAAAAACATAGTGACACAGTTCAATGTACCCTAAGCTATAATATTTGACAATGGGACCCAATTCAATAGCAGACTCTTCAAAATGTTTTGCTAAAACTTGGGCATCAGAAACTACTACTCCACACCCACTTACCCACAGTGTATTGGGAAATTCAAGGCTTCTAATAAGATGATAGTAGTAGGAATCAAGAAAGGACTGGAGAAAACAAAGGGAAATGGACTAAGGAACTACTTGTGGTCATATCAAACCACCCCTCAAATCTTCCACAATAGAGGCCCCATATGTCGTAGCTTATGGGATAGAAGTAGTGATAACACTTGAGGTCGACCTACCAACCACAAGAACCCAAGCATTTGACACGAGAATGAATGATCAACAAGTGAGCATGGATCTCGACCTTGCCGAAGAAAGGATAGGGATGGCAACCGTACCGCTTGCAACATCCTAGAAAGAGATCGCCCAACATCACAACAAAAAGTTCCACCCCCAAGACTTCCAAGTGAGTGATCTGGTGCTCAAGAAGGTCATCAGGAATACTCGAGAATCGACTGATGAAAAGCTTGGGCCCAATTGGGAAGGTCTCTATCAGGTTATAGCAATTGGTGGATCTGTGTCTTACACGTTTGAAGACTTAGATGGCAATATTGTATCTAGGCCTTGGAATGTATCTAATCTCAAAAAGTATTATTATTGAAATATAAATCTTCTTTTTGAAAATATTTCTTAGCAATGGTTATAAGACAAGTCCCGAATAGTGAAGCTGTGGTCACATCTTCAGAATGAAATTTCTTGACGAATAAGGAGTCACCAAAGATCATCCCAATCTAAGATGTAGATCCAAAGGAAGAAAAAAATATAAATAAGTATGATTGAAAAAGTGCATTTTATTTGGAGGGCTTTGCGTCTCTTAGGAAAAACAAAAGAAAGGGGACAAAAGGCCTCAAACAAAAGAAAGAAAAAAGAATTAAACAAGTAAAATGATAACATTGCCAGAACAGATGGAGATGCCATCAAGCTATCACTCCATCCTTGAGGAGGGTGTCGATATCGATCAAAAGGTTGTCGACATAGGTGCTGAGGGAACTTCAGGAGCAGATGGAACCTTGGAAGCAGTAGGATCTGCTTCAGGGAAGGCAGGAGGATTGGCCTGGGGATGCACAAGAGGATTCTCAGTAGACTCATCCACCTCCACTATCTTAGGAGAAGGGTTGTACATATGCTAATGGTACAGGGAAGAATTAGATGCAACCCTCGAGGTCGTGAGAGCGACATCCCAGCCTTCTTTGAAGGTCTTCCTCTTAAGCTCCTTGAAGACCAATAGTATGTCATTTTTGCACTCCTTGATGATCTCTTCCTCCCTCCTAGATCTCCCCACTACTTTGGCCCTCAATTTCTCGACCTGCTCAATTAGGCAAGCATAGTTCGCCTCAACCTCAACAAGTTTTGCCTCGCCAGTAGACACTTTGGGCTCAACCTTAGACATCTTCTTCTCAGCATCACCAGCCAATGCCTTACTTTTATCCAATTGAACCGACAGCTCTATGATCTCCTAAAGGAGTTAAATGATTTGCCAGGCCTAGGCTGATGAGTATAGAATATTGCATGCCATGTATCTCTTTTGCACCTATATTACTTGTTTTATGGTGAAAATTGGCGAAAATGATTCCAATTCATAATTAATGGAGATTTGTGTGATTGTAGGTAAAGAGCAGATAAGGTCATGTATAAAGCATTCCATCAAGTGCTCAAAGGCAATGGGGAAGAAGGGATTGCTTAACGGATGGCTGCTTGATGCTCGTTTTCCCTAATCTCCAAACACGAACCCGGACTATATGTGTATGGCTTATAGAAGTTGGTGAGTGTCACTCTACCTCAGGTTTCATGCAAGAAATGGAGAAAATTGTGTGTGAACAAAAACGTGTGTGTGTGCAAAAGTGCTCCCCTAGAATGGGTATTCCAAGGTTGTCTTCTCATGGATGGAAAGGTCAAATGTTTAGGAAGGGTGATTTGTAAAGAAAAGAAAATTGGAAAATCTTGTGAATTTTATTTTGGTGAGTTGTGTTTTGACAAAAATGAAAGAAAGCATAGTTGGCTAATCCAAAGAGGTCATCCCAATTGGAATGTCAAATCAATTCAATTCATTCTACCAAGTTGTCTCAGTGTTTGATTGATTCGTAGGAAGTGAGGGACTAATGTAGAGGTATATGCTTGAGCATACCCCGTGACAAGTCTACGGTGTATCAAGACCTCACAACCACGTCCGCACTCAACCTAGTTAAACTAAACACTTTACACTATAAGGAAGAATGGAGGAGAGTTGATCTAGCATACCCAAGAGGAAATTTTCCTTGGATTAGCCAACTAAAAGCTTAGCTACCCATAATCAAAGTAGGAACATACACAATATAAAGAGACATGATGATGAAATAAAGCTTAGAATTGTATTGATGCAAGAAGAAGCTAAACTACAAAAGCAAATTTCATTTCATACCCAAATGGAAAGTTGGAAAGAAAAACCCAAATGTAAACATGCAAATGCAAAAACATGTACCTAGACATGATCACACTTGAAATAATTGAGATTAAAGTGAAAGATGCAAAGATTACAAGTGATTTAAAGCTTACTACAATTAAAATGGAGGTGGAAATGCAAAAACATAACTTTCTCTCTCTAAAATTTCATCTTTTTCCTTGAGTTTCTCTCTCTAAAACTATGTGTGTAGCTGAATAATGGTGTAGTAGCCTGTCAAAATTTATCCATAACCCTCCCATGGTCTGTGAGAACTGAATTCCAATCATTGGAAGGTCTTTGGGGACTGCAACAAGCAACCACAGGCCTTGCATTCCTCTTCCATACTTCCCCACAACCACTCTCTATCGCTCGCTTCCTTTTCCATGTTTTTTCTTCCAAAGGTTTTAGGTGTAAGAGATTATCATTATATGTAGAATATATCAGGACATGTGTGGGAGAAGCAAAGGTGGGCCCACGAAGCAGTTGGAGTTGAGATTGTAGGTTTCTAGCATTTCTAGGCAAAACCTACTAGTAAAATGATGATAAAATCTACCAGTAGGTTTTATCCAGTAGGCAAAATCTACCGGTAGGTTTTGGCAGGGGCAGCGGTAGAAGAATTCCAGGGCACTAAGCCTACCGATAGGTTTTCATGAATATCTACCGATAGTCTTTCACTTGTTTTGGCTTTTTCTTGTTTTCTTGATAGCTTAATACACACCATTTCCTACTTTTTACCTACAATCACACAAAACTCTATTAATTGTTAGATTAAACACAATTTTCCCCATTTTCTCCACAAAAGCAAGTATAAAATGGGTGTAAAGAGATAAATGATGTGCAATATTCTATGCTCATCACAGCCCCCAACTTGAGTTTTGCTAGTCTCTAGCAAACTTTATTTCCAAAACATATAGCAAAAAAACTAAAAAAAATCCATTCATGCAAAGCAATTCACCAAACAATCAAAATACAAAAATCACAAGGCAATTAAATAAATGAACTTGGGCAAGATGAAACAAAACAAATGTGGTTCTTTCATTTATTTTTCCAAAAAAGTTAGGTACAATGAGTAGAAGCCAAAATCAAAACGGCCTAAAATCCTAGAGACTCTTCTACTAGGCCGACAATCCTAACTCCTATATGTGCAACTACTAAAAGCAAATAAAACAAAAGATCATCCTACTCCTCATCCTCATCTTCAGTCCCCTCCTCGTTACTCTCATACTCATTGTCCTCTTCATCACTAGAGTCATCATCGCCTGAACCCTCTACCTCAACAATAGAAACAATGGGGGCAGAGGTAGAAGGTCCAGCAAAAAGTGGTGGAGGTCCATCGGGGATCGACTTTCCTAGGAAAGTATGATCAAAAATCCTCATCATCATCAAGGATAGCCGATGCATAGTCCCTTCCAAAACATCTAAGCGTTGAGCAACTGTGAAAGGTGGAGCAGTGGTGGAAGACCCAGTAATAGGCGGCCCAACAGTGGATGGCTCAGGCCTTGGTGCTCTAGCTCTCTCATCCCCACTCATCGTCGTCCTCTTGCTATTACTGGACTTCCTGATAGCTCCGAACTCCGGAGATAACAACACATCGGAGACGTTGGCCTTGACCTTAGAGTGATAGCACATCCTCATGACCAAATTGGCAAATGGGAGATTCTCCTTCGGCTTGCTAGCTTGGGCGAACTCCTTCATGAAGTCCCATATCATCAAGGCCACATCCATCTGCTTCCCCGTCATGAATGCGTGGAGGAGGGCGAGCTTCTCCTCCCCTAGGGAATCAAATTGTAGTGCAAAACCTTGTTCACGACCCCGTATGAGTGCCTGAGGGCCTCGACTTGAATTTTTCCTTTGAATTGGGTCGGGTCCTCATATGTCAACTACACATACTCCAGGAGTGATTTTCTCCCTTGGACATTGTGTGGATAAACTGTGGTATTGGTGGGAGGCCTCTAGTAATTCATCAAATCCGCTATCAAGCCGGGGGTAACCTCTAAGACCTTCCCTCTCACATTTGTCTTGAGTATACTGTAAAACCTGGGAAAAATTTGAATTTTTTTCAGAAAAAGGGCATAATAGTAATTTGACACGATAATGTGGGTTTAAAATTCATATTCTTCTAGAGCTTGGATGAAGCAATGGACCTCACCGTTGGATTCGTATCGTGAAATCGAGCTGCCATGTCAATTTTTGTCGAATTCTGAGATAGTCAAATTTTACACATTTTACAAGACAAACGGGTGACGAATGACCTTTCAAAGGTCTCCAAAAATGAATTTTATAAAATTTCCTTATAACTAAATAAAATTTCAAATAAAATTAATTTGAACTGAAACTGAAAATTATTTAAGTCGTTTCGAGTTAAAAACGGACCTGAAAGTAATAAACGTGCGGGTCAATATAGACCGCGCAATTAAAAAGTATAAATAGGGTGAAATATCTGAAAAATCAGATATTCTCACCCCAAAGTCAGCTTAGTTCAGGCGTTGGAAGAGAGGAGAGAAAAGAGAAGGAGAAAATAAAAAATCCAAGATTTCTTTCTTCGATCCAAGGAGCTCCGTCGGTCGGAATCCCTCGGACCAAGACTTAAAGTTGTTCTACGCGACGAGGGCTACGCGTATGTACCAAGAATGAAGGATTTCACTGAAGATCCAAGGGGAGGATTTTGGAGAAATCAAAGATTTGGAAGTGGTGTTGTGTTGTTGAGGTGTCTACCACTTGTATCACTCTCCAAGAGGTAGGGTTTCTCCTATTTTGGTTCACTTTCTTACCTAGGGTGTATTATGAATAGGGTAAGGGTATAGAATAACCTAGGTCACTTGACTATGGTTATGAAAATGAGGAAATGGGTATGGAATTTGGCTTAGACCAATTCCTAGTTATGTTGGCATAGGAAATTATTTATGGGACTTCCTTGGAACTTGATATTTTGGGCATGCTATATGTTTTATATTATGCCTTGCGAATGAGGTGGAGATTCTTGTGTGGTAACATGGATTGTGCCCTAAGATATTTTGCTAATTGCCTAAGAGTAAATTAAGTTGTTATAGCATGGATTATGTATAACAAGCTTGTGAAATTTGTTGAGGATGAATGAATTGCTATATATTGTTAATATATTAGCATCATGTTGATTTATGGTATTATATACAATCGCTATAGATTGCCATGACATATGTGGAGATATGTGATTCCTCAATTGGCACTCATTACATGTAAAGCATAACATGGATATTGCAATGGTGCACTACATTGCATATGCACAGGGAAAGCATATGCATAAGCATGAGTGTGGGTGCATGGTTGAATCAAACACCATATTTGGTGATTGATGAGTGGGTTCGGGAAAGCTGGACTAAAGATCCGACTGAGTCTCATGAATGCATGAAAGGAAAATTTGGGTCGGGTTAGCAAGAAGAGCTAGACTATCCCTCGAGTGAAAGACCCGGTGATTGGATACGCACTCCGTTGGTATAAGAGCCTATGAAGTGTGTTGGTGTATGCGGAACCGTTGGTGGAAGTTCATGAATTCCGTGTCGATTGAGTGCCATTGTGGATATCCACCCCAAAGAAAGACCCGGAGATTTTAAATAATCATTTGGAGGATAATATAAATGGCGAGAGCTAGAAGGGCTTGGTTTTATATACATTGGCATTTGCATGTGTTGAGGAGCCGGGAAAGGCTCGGGGTTAAATTGCGGGAGTGAATCTCATTTCATTCATGGCATGGCTTGGTTAATTCCAACATGTAATACATATATTCTTGATTTGAATGATTACATGGTTTTATAATTGTGGATTGTTGTATGTGTACATTCATATGCACTTCGGTTGGGGAGTAGCCTCTGTAGGAAATATTCTACTAGGCGTAGGCTTATTCTATACGGGAATACATTTCAGGTGCAGGGTTCGTACCGGCGGAGGACTCGTATTCGGGGCCTCAACGTTGAAGAAAAAGCCGGGTTGTGGCTTTTGAAAATAAGTTTTTGTAAAACTTTTGTTATATTCCAATTGACATGTAAATTTATGGAATGGATTGTAATAGAACATGTATGGATCAACTTTTATGTGATAAACATCTTTATACATGTATGGGATGAATTTGGAAAGGTTTGGAAAGAATTTGAAATGCACTACAGGTGAAACAGGAAAAATATTGGCCAGGCGTACCGGTACGGCGAGGACCAGAAGGCAAACTGTACCGGTACGGCGAAGTCTAGTAGGCAACCCGTACTGGAACACATATAGGTACACTTTTCAAAAATCAGAAATTTTGAAATTGTTTTGTCATGCCTATGGACTTTGGGTTCTTTGGTTCCAATAATACAATTGGACATTAAATGAGATATATTGGGATACATTGGACCTCGAGAGGATTAAATGACAAAACATACATGGGTTACACGTGTGGGTTAAAATTTTGATAATGGGATAATATTAGCGTGATGTCGAATCAAGCGGCACTCACAGGCATTTTTGCGAATTGATGGGTCGTCAACGGGACCCCCGGTTTTAAGGGCGTCACATATACAAAGGTTCTCGTCCTCTACCTTCAACTTCTTGTAAAAATCCCTACACATCGGAAGGTTACACCCCCCCCAACCAGCTCAAACTAAATACCAATCCTATGCCCCTCTATCACTCTCACAACCTTGTCATTCAGCCCGAGGGTGGGCCTATCCACAAGACGTTCGCACGTCACATTATTCTCATCAATGCTCTTCGTGCGAGCATCATTCTTTGGATTTTTCTCCTCTCCCCACTCTCTCCACTGGGGCCCACCTTCATCCTCTTGTGGGAACTCAGGGCCCACGGGTTGTGGAGAACTCGACCCCGTTCGTTTTCGTACGGGCCATGAATATAAAAAATGCCCCAAGGGCCACGAAGGGTAAAATCCACATCCAAAGTTGCTCAAATAGATCAAAAGAAACAAGAGAATTCTTACCTAGATGACCCACGAGGATGGAATCCAAGCTTTTGATGAAAATCAAAGTGAAGTGGATTTGGGGGAAATTTTAAGAAAACTAGGGTTTTGTGGAGAAATCCCAACAAATTGCTGTGAAATCCAAGCAAGAATCAACCCTAGGGATGGAAATTGAGAGATTTGATGGATGGGTATGGGTTCTTTGAGGGTTTGAGAAGTTTTGAGGGAGAGGAGAGAGCTTGAAAGATCAAGAGTAGAGGATAAAGTGAAGAGTTTTCGAAAAATCAGAGTTAAAACCCTCGTTTCCAGGTTTTCTAGGCAAAATCTACCTATAGAACGATCAAAACCTACCGGTAGGTTTTGTGCACTGGAAAATTCCTATTGGTAGGTTTTAGCTTTTTTTCAAAAATTCTCCTGTGCTCCAATTTTCTTTTCCACTCCAATTTTATTCAACCTCTACACATTCTAACAACCTATTTACAACCTCTACTCCACCAAAAACCTAAACTACGATTGTGAACCATAATTGAGTGATCATGCCCAAAGTCATTTACAAAATTGTAATGTGATTTAAAATTTTGATGCTTTCAAAAACACAAGACATGGATTTCTAAATCTAAGTACCAAAATAAATACCCAAAACGAAAGTACATATTCAAATGGTAAAGGCATTACTATTTCTTCCCAATATCGAAAGTTGGAGCGATATTCCCCCATCCCACAAGCATAAGGTTGCCTGACACATAATTCAAATACCTGAACTAACTACACATGAGCAACACCATGGCTTTAAATGCTATTCTAGAGTATGCACCTACATATTTGCTTTCAAACTCGCGCGCGTGTGAAATGGACAAGTAATTTAAGCATTTACACGACGAAATTCACATTCACTTGGCTATCCAAATTCAGTTTTAATGCAAAAAAACTCACCAAGGGTTTCTCTCATAAATGAATAACACAATGATTATCCGAGCAAGCTCTCCAAGTGTATATGTGAGATGGAACCTTGTGCACAAACCGAAAAACTCACATATTATCCCAAATTGATGCACATGCATAACAATTGAAACAAACTTGGCATAATCTCATGCATGAATGTTAGGGCATTAGATAGCAAAACCATGCTTTCTCTAAATCATTTAGGGCTTTCAAGGGTTGTAATGAGGTCTTAGGGTGATATTTAGGGTGGGTGAAATGAAGAGTAGAGTGAGACATATTTCGAGGGCCAGACCTTTATTATAAAAAATTTCTTTTTTGTAGAATTTTCAGTTTTACACCTTCACGTCACTTTTTTTTTTCTTTTTCTTCTTCTTTCCTCAACATTTTGCTTCTCTTTTCTTTTCTTTTCATTTCTTTTTATCTTTCAACCCCTTTTTCTCCTTTTTCTTGGATTTTTTTTTCATTCAAAATTTGACTTCAGCACCATTCATCCCTTTTTGGGTTTCCTCACCACATTTCCTTTTCTTTATGATCAATCACAGTCAGTCTCGGAACAACCATGGTGTGGTAATTTTAATCATTTTGCACTGGCTTGGTCAATCATGTGGCATGAAAACAAATTTTCAATTCAAGCTCAATCACAGCACTAGGGAAAAATTTTTCACAAAAAAAAAAAAAGGCAAAGGCTCAAAGCAATTCAAAGATGGCCTAAGATCATCTCTAGATAAGCATGGGGAGGCATATCGACATTTTAAGACAAAATCAATCAACTATCCACATCCACTCTAACAAAAGCAAGCATATAAGATTATTGAACAAATTTTGAATTTGAAAAATTGTTCCTTTCAGTAAATGTAAGTTCCCTCCAACAAAGATTGGCACTAAAGCTCACATGGGTACTTACTTCATCTCCACTATGTATGTCAAGCTCTAAAATGTGAATTCAATCTATAAATTGCCAAAATTACACATTCATAGTGCACTATGGTTGAGTTCAAATGAAAACACATATGTGCTACTTAGTCATTGGATAGACTTCAATAATGTGCTCATATATTTAAAGTACAAAGTAAAGATCAAGCAATCATTTAACCCATAACACTCTTAATAGGGAAATATGATTCAACATTCAGATATTTTTCATAAAAATTTTCAAATTTTTGCATATTTAGCAACTACTCTACAAAAAATTTGGTCAAATATGTGAATTGTGAATTTCACCACAAAATTGTGTTATCAACAACAAAAATTTTGGTGTATCATGTAAATAGTGCACCTCACCCACCAACTTGAATCATGCATTGTCTTCAATGCAACAAAAAGGATATGGAATGCAATGAAGGACTTAAAAAGATAAGTTGGGTTAAAAAACACCTCGCAATGAGCTTTGACAAAAGAAACACCATAATTTGCACATCTAAAAAGAAAACACTATGTAAAGACGAAAGAAAGTAAACAAATTAACTAATATAATCTATACAACTTTTAAAAACATCTAAACATGAAAAACATTTATTTTTCTATTTTAGCCTTGACAAATACTATAAAACCAAAATTATCCTTAATCTAATAGTCATTAAAACTATGTAATCCTTAATTTTATTTTTCTTAAATTAAAATTAATTAGATCATTTCAATTGATGCTACTACCAAAATTGCACCTCTTCATCTCTCCCTCACGTAACTCCATGGAATGTTAATAGGCACCCTTGTCAATATATCATTAATGAGCAGGAGTTAAACCATACCCACTTCCTCAAAAACGTAAACCCCCTAACCCTTGTACTCCATTTCTCTCTCCATGTTCTTTTGACTGATCAACTCCCGCATATCTCTTCTATGGTAGTGGTGGGGAGCCTCTGACTCTCATCTGCCACCGATGAACCGATTGACTCAGTGAAGTGCGTGTATTTCAGAAATGGTGCAGCTGAAAAAGGTTTTGTCAAATCTCCAACCAGTTTCATATGTCCACAAAATTTATGTTGTATTCATGTTAGAGTGACCATTAGTTGCCCAAAAAAAGGTGAAGTTGTTCTAAAGCCTGTGATTTTCTCCAAGTCTATGAAAGCTAATTATTGGGGTTTGTTTGACCCTTTCCTGCATTTTATTCTATTTAGTATGATATTGATGGGACTCTTCTGAAAAGCCTATGATGAAGACACGTGTCCTCGGGGGGGGGGGGGGGTTGTTTCTAGAACAAATAATGCTCGGGTTATAAACACCATCGGCAAAAGCGTCCTCTCCCCCGAGGTACCTCTCATGGGATCACATATTCGATGCATTATACGACACGTGTCCTCGGTCACCATGTACCTCGGGAACACATCACCCCTTGGTCCCCCGAAGTGAGCCTGTCCTCGGCGCCGAGGGTCACTCCATCCTGGACGCTTCCTCTACTCCCGGATAAAGTTACTGACGTACGGGACATCAGCCTATGCCAGTCTAGACTATTCATCATGACCTCGTCTTACACAAGTAATGTCAGAACATGCTGGAATACAGAAGTCATAGCCAATACTCGACGGACGCGTGGCATATGATATCACATCAAAAACAGGCAAACCGCACGCTATTGCTGACATGCGCTTTGGGAAGCAAACAATTAATTGCACCCTTCTGTTGACGAGACCGCATTCAATGCGGTAAGGTTCGGATATGAAAGGCAATAAATGCTCCTATCACGGAGCATTTATTACACCCTTCCCGAAAGGAGCATATTGTACCGTCGGCGTCCCGACGACTCAACATTGATTGCTCGGGATCCCGAGCAGTCAATTAGAGAAGACATTCCTCGTCAAATCAATACACACGCTGCCAGTGCCTGATGATCACCTACTGACCACACTGACAGCAATCATGAGCTTCTAAGGTATAAATACCCCTCCAAAAAGGCAAACGGGTATGCAATTACAAACTCTCTACTACGAAAAATCCTTCTCAGTGTTTTCTCCTTCCTCTCTCTCATTCAAAGACTGACCAGACCGTCGGAGGGGATACGCCGGAAAACACTCCGGCGCCCTTCTAACTTGTTCTCTTTTGTCCCAGGAAATACCTTTCGCACGTACAGGATCGTTCTTCCTTTCCCAGGATCTTCCTTTGCCGTTCGAGGTTGCCATCGTTCCTTGTGGGCTGTTTCGAGCAGTGTGTTTGGCCACTCAACCGGCTCATCCAAATTTCACCAGGGGAGAGATCTGTTCCCAATATTTTATATAACGTGCAGGATCAAGCCCGCACAATCTGGCGCCGTCTGTGGGAAACGAGTAGTTTTCCTAATCTTTACTCTAAAAAGAACAGTGACCATGGTGAACACCAGACAGAAAGGGAAAGGACCCCACCAACAGAGTCATGAGTTGCAAGCTCCCTGCCAACATGGAGGGAGGGACCGCACCAGTACGATTAAAAGTGCCTCTACTCGGTCAAGGGGGGTAACCCCTCAAACCAGTATGGGTATCAGGTCAGGAGGATCAGCCCCCTTGGCCCGTCAGCTGGCAGAGGTGATTGAAGAGAAATTTGGCGATAGATTACGTCAGCTGGAGAAGGACAATGTAAACGTCCTCAGCCGGCTCGACGAGTTTGCTGCCTCAGGCGGAGGGTCGAGGGATTCATTCCTCTCCCGAGGACTCCCCGTCCATGAGGCGGAGACAAAGGATCTAAGGAACCACCTGGATCACAAAGCAGAGAGCTCCAGGGCCCCGAAGCGACCCAAAGCCGGCGAATGCCATCTTGACAACCATTCCAGGAAAGCAAGGTCATTGGCCCTGGACGACCTCCGCCGAGGTTTATCCAGACGGAGGAAGGGAGATGAATCCGAGGAGGACTCAACCCAATCTACACGACGCCCAGGAGACGAGGGCTTACCGACGAACCCAGAGACTTCAGGAGGCATCCCGTAAGGGGAGAAGTAGATCTCAGAGCCCGATTAGACTCCAGGAGAAAGGGCAAGACGATCCAGGACGAGGCCGAGGACGAAGTCATGCAAACGCCCTTCACGAGGGAAATCAGCGAGATGGACGTCTCAAGAAAGTTCGTCGTGCCACGGTTCAAGACCTATGATGGGCGATCTGATCCCGATGCCCATATCAGACAGTATAAGCAGATGATGTCCCTCTATCATTCGGACCAACGGTTTCTATGCCGGGTATTCCCTATGAGCTTGGGGGACTCCGCGATGAGGTGGTTCGAGGCGCTTCCCCCGAACAGTATTGGGTCCTGGAAAGAATTGACAAGGCAGTTCCTAACCCGATTCATCACGGGGAGTAAGCGCCCAAAGGACATAGGATCACTGCTGACCCTCAGGAGGAGGGAATCCGAGACTCTTCGCCAGTACGCCATCCGATACTGGGAAGAAGTCAATGAGGTCGAGGGATGCTCGGAGGTCATGGCAGCAGCATCATTCCGGCTCGGCTTGGCCAGGGACACGGACCTGTACCGATCCCTGACCAAAAGACTCCCTCGGATATGGGGGAACTGATGGCCCGAATCAACAAGTACTCAAGGGTCGAGGACGAGATGGGGAGCAACAAAGGCCGAGCCCTCCAACCCAAGAGAAAGGAAAAAGAGCACGAAGATATTCCCCGGAAGGGATTGCTACCCCGTCCAGGGGGTTCGTCCAGAGGAGTTCACACCGTCTTCAAGGAACCCATCTTCAGGTTGCTCCATAAAATCAAACACGAACCGTTTTTCAAATGGCCGCCCAGGATGCAAAGCGACCTTTCCACCCGTGATCAAACAGTAATATGCTCATATCACCGGGATGTCGGGCATCGCACCGAGAGCTGCAGGGTATTCAAGTCATTCTTGGAAAGCTTAGTCCGAGATGGATATCTGAAAGAATACATAGAGCCCAGGCCAGAAGAGAAACGAGCTCATGCCCCGACCGAGGAACCAAACAACGTCATAGACGTCATCCATGTGTGTCCACTGGAGCGCCCCACGTCCAAAGAGCTCGAATCCGACCTCAAGAGGGTAGCTTTTACCAGAAAGGTAGCCGAAGGAGGTGTGGGGCCATCAAGCAAAAGGGCCAGGATGGGTGAGCTTGGCATTATGTTCTCTGACGCGGATTTGACGGGCGTGGTGATTCCTCATAACGACGCCCTTGTCTTAACCCTGAAGATAGGGAAATTCGATGTCAAGAGAATCTTGATTGATTCAGGGAGTTCCTCGGAGGTGATGTACTTCGAGACTTTGAAGCGGATGGGTTTTGGCCCCAAAGACTTGACCAAAATCAGGACACCCCTCATCGGGTTCAACGGCTCTTTCGCCTTGCCCGTGGGGAAAATTACATTACCGGTCGCCACTGGTCCCTTCGTCATCGACACAGAGTTTGTGGTGATCGACACGGACTCCCCTTACAACGTGATTATGGGTCGAACATGGCTACACGCTTTGGGAGCGGTACACTCCACTCTCCATCAAAAGTTGAAGTTCGCCACGCTAGAGGGCGTCATGGAGATCCGGGAGATCAAGCGTCTGCGAAGAACTGTTTTTATTCGGCCGTCCGAGCCGGAGCGTCCGGCCAGGAGAAGGGGCGAGCACCGGAAGAGATCATAGAAAAATAGCAATTACAGTCCGGGCGTCCGGGGATGGATGACCCCCGGGTAGACCCAGCGGAACGGTCGGTTGAGACCTCCGGAAGGTGCCCTTGGTAGAAGGAGAAGAAGAGAAGTATTTCCTAGTTGGGACCTCGATGCCCGCAGCCGAACAGGAGGAGATGATCAGGTTCTTAAGAGGGAATACAGACGTGTTCGCCTGGAACGAGATGGAAATGACAGGAGTAGACCCCGAAATAATTACTCACAGGCTGCATGTAGACCCATCTCACAAGCCAGTAAAGCAAAGGCCACGACGTATGGCCCCGCATCACGCCAACGCGGTCAATGAGGAAATAGACAAACTCCTGAGAGCTGGCGCCATTCGAGAGATACAGTTCCCAGAATGGCTGTCCAATACAGTATGTGCAAAAAAGAAAGGGGGGAAATGGCGTGTCTGCGTGGATTTCACAGATCTAACAAGGCATGTCCCAAGGACGACTACCCCCTGCCGAAGGTGGACCAGCTGGTAGATGCCACAGCCGGATATGAACGAATGGACTTCCTGGATGCTCGAGCGGGATATCATCAGATCCCTCTTTATGCCCCGGACCAAGAAAAAACGGCGTTTATCACTCCGAAGGGAGTTTATTGTTATAAAGTGATGCCATTTGGATTGAAGAACGCCGGGGCAACATACCAAAGATTGATGAATCGGATGTTCAAGAGGCAGATCGGCAACACCATGGAGGTCTACATAGACGACATGCTGGTAAAAAGCAAACGGAGTGGTGATCATCTTACAGACTTGGCGGATACCTTCTCCACTCTCAGGGAGTATGGGTTGAAGCTGAATGCAGCGAAGTGCGTCTTCGGAGTGGAGTCGGGAAAATTCCTCGGGTATCTGGTTAGTCAGCGGGAATCGAAGCCAACCCAGATCAGATTAAAGCAATCCTGGATATCCGAAGCCCTCGCACTGTCCGAGAAGTCCAGAAACTCACAGGGATGCTGGCTGCACTTAACCGATTTGTCTCACGCTCCTCGGATAAATGCAAACCCTTCTTTGGAGCAATCAAATGTGCTGGGAAGAGTATGTGGAGCCAGGGGTGCGAGGACGCCCTGGCTGGGATCAAAGAATACCTGAGGACTCTTCCGACCCTATCCGTCCCCATCCAGGGGGAGATGCTGTTCCTATACCTGGCAGTTTCAGAATTTGCAGTAAGCGGAGTACTTATCCGTGAGCATGAGCACCGACAGAAGCCGATTTACTACATCAGCAAGGCGCTCCTGGATGCAGAGACAAGATATCTGCCCCTAGAAAAACTGGCCCTGTCCTTGGTCACCACTGCAAGGAAACTGCGCCATTACTTCCAGGCGCACCCAATCACTGTCCTAACTGATCAGCCCTTGAAGGCAATTTTGAGGAAAGCTGAACTCTCCGGAAGGATCTCCAAATGGGCTGTAGAGTTGGGGGAGCACGACATTCATTTCAAACCCCGAACTGCAATAAAGGGACAAATACTGGCGGACTTCATAGCCGAGTTTTCGGGGGAGAATCCTGTTCTAGAAGGATCGCCTCCTCCCAACTTAGCATCTCCAACAAATGTTGAAGGATCGCCATGGCTTTTATGTGTGGATGGTTCATCGAACAGTAAGGGGTCCGGAATCGGTGTCTTGCTGACCTCTCCAGAAGGGATTATTGCAGAGCAGGCCATCCGGTTGGGGTTCAAAGCATCGAACAATGAAGCGGAATATGAGGCACTCATCTCAGGACTTCGGTTAGCTGAGGCGACTGGAGTTACCAATTTGATCGTGCATTGCGATTCCATGCTGGTGGTCAATCAAGTCAATGGGGAATTCGAAACGAGGGACCCTAGGATGAAGGCGTACCATCACCAGGCAACGACCGTTATCCAAAGGTTCGACCGATTTGAAATCAAGCAGGTGTCCCGCGACAAGAACACACATGCCGACGCCCTGGCTTGTCTAGCCTCGGCAGTGGACTCCTCCCAGTCGCGCAGGATCACCATTGAGTATCTTCCCACATCCTGCATTGATCATACTCTTGAGGCGATGGTCATCCAGGACGCGCCCCAGCAGCTCAGTTGGATTGATCCCTTTGTCAAATTCCTAACGACGGGAGATCTCCCGGAGTGTCCAAGGGAAGCTAGAAAGATAAGGATGAAAGCTCCAAGATTTTGGGTCTCTTCGGATCAGAAGCTTTACCGGAGGTCTTTCTCAGGACCTTACTTGCTATGCGTCCGAGAAGATCAAGTGCAAGACCTCCTGTACGAAGTGCATGAAGGAATATGTGGGGGGCACTCTGGAGGACGATCAATGGCGCACCGCATTATGTCTCAGGGGTATTGGTGGCCGCGAATGCAAAGGGACGCAAGGGCATATGTCCAAAAATGCGACCAGTGCCAGAGGTTCTCCCCTGCGATCAGGCAACCTGCGGGGGACTTACACCCCCTCACCAGCCCTTGGCCATTCGCTCAATGGGGGCTTGATTTGGTTGGACCTCTGCCTAAAGCTCCGGGAAATAAGAAGTTCCTCATCGTGGCCACAGATTACTTCACCAAATGGGTAGAAGCGGAGCCGTTGAGTCACATCCGAGACATAGACGCCAAAAAGTTCGTCTGGGAGAACATAGTCGTCAGATTTGGCATTCCTCGCGCACTGATATCGGATAACGGGACCCAGTTCACTGGCGGGCGCTTTAAGTCTTTCTGTGAGCATCTCGGGATCCGTAACTTCTACTCCACCCCTGCATACCCACAAGCCAATGGGCAGGCGGAGGCCACCAACAAGACAATTATCAACGGGATCAAGAAGAGGCTGGAGAGAGCCAAGGGAAAGTGGGCGACAGAGCTGTTAAACATTTTATGGGTGTACAGGACAACCCCTCGGTCATCAACGGGCGAAACCCCCTACTCCCTGGCATACGGGATGGAGGCAATCATACCCCTCGAAGTAGGGCTTCCGACCATAAGGACCCAAGCTTTCGATGAAGGGGGGAATGATCATCAACTGGGATTGGATCTGGACCTACTGGAAGAAAGAAGGGAGGAAACCGCCTTGAAGATAACCAAGTATCAAGAGAAGATCTCCCAGCTATACAACAAGAGGGTCAAGACTCGAGAATTCCGGATAGGCGACCTGGTCCTCAGAAGGGTAACGGCCAATACCCGGGATCCAACAGAGGGAAAGATGGGACCTAACTGGGAAGGGCCTTACAAAGTAATATCAATCGGGGGCGCCGGGTCGTATGGATTAGAAGATATGAGTGGAAGACCTGTAATACGACCATGGAATGTTATGAATTTGAAGAAGTATTACTTTTGAAGTACTCTCTCTCAAGAACTCGCCAAACAAAAGACAAAGGGTATGGCCCTGGGGACAGAGTTCAAGGACTCTCGTCCCCGAAGTACATACAGGAGCAAGCCTCCTGCAAGGGTATGGCCCTGGGGACAGAGTTCAAGGACTCTCGTCCCCGAAGTACATACAGGAGCAAGCCTCCTGCAAGGGTATGGCCCTGGGGACAGAGTTCAAGGACTCTCGTCCCCGAAGTACATACAGGAGCAAGCCTCCTGCAAGGGTATGGCCCTGGGGACAGAGTTCAAGGACTCTCGTCCCCGAAGTACATACAGGAGCAAGCCTCCTGCAAGGGTATGGCCCTGGGGACAGAGTTCAAGGACTCTCGTCCCCGAAGTACATACAGGAGCAAGCCTCCTGCAAGGGTATGGCCCTGGGGACAGAGTTCAAGGACTCTCGTCCCCGAAGTACATACAGGAGCAAGCCTCCTGCAACGGTATGGCCCTGGGGACAGAGTGCAAGGACTACTGTCCCCAAGCAAAACTGGAAACGAGCATTCATAAAGAAATGGTCCTGAGAACAAAACACAAGGACCCAAGTCCCCAGAGTAGATACAAAGATCTCGCCTCCGGAACGGGCCAGCACGCCCCGAGACAGTTCAAAGACACTTATGATTTATTCTACACAGAAGTAAAGAAAAGCAAACACTACTGTACACAGAAGAAAGCAAAACACTACTGTACAAGAGGAAGGAAAGGAAAAGCTTGCTATTTATTTCAAAAAAATAGGGGCTTTGCGTCCCCAAAAGCTACAAAAGGAAAGCAAAAGGGGTACAAAAAAGGGGAAATGAAAAGCAGCTTCATCGGGCTCCAGGCACCTCCAGAACTTCGGCCGAGGGCGAATCAGCTAAAAGGTTGGGAAGCTTCTGGAGCGGGCAGGAGAAGAACTTCGGCAGCAGGAACAGCTGGAACAGTTTGAGCAGCTTGAGGTTCAGGGGCAAGGTCGGACGGAGCGTCCTCGGACAAGTCCACTATCACCGTCTCGGGAGCATCAGCCGAGGTTTGCATCGGTGTAGGGGCTTCATCCTCGGCAGCAACCTGTGCTTCTGCCTGCTCCATCTCTGCCGAGGGCACATACTTGTGCACTTGGAAGAGAGGGGAGTCTGACGGGACTCCAGCAGCCTGGAGCGCCTCGTCCCACCCTTTCTTGAAGAACTCTTTGCTATTTTCTTCAAGAGCGGGGAGCACGTCATCGGCAAACTCCTCCAGAAGTTGTTGCTCGACTTCCGGTTCAGCTCCTCGGCCCTGATCCTATCTAGCTCCTGGGTAAGGGCCAGACAGCTTTCCTCGGAGCCCACTGCCCTCTCCTCCGCCGCAGAGAGCCGCTGCGTTTGCTCAGTAATCCTCCTCTCAGCATCGGCAAGTGCGGCACTTAGCTTCTCAGCGCCCAACTTGGCCGATTCAGCGTCCTTGAGGAGCTGCTCTATTTGGGCAGCCTGCCCCACCAGGGTAGAATCCCTGGCAGCAACATCTTCCGTTGCCCGAGCAAGGGCAGCTTCCGCTCTGCCTTCTGATCCTTGGCCCTCTGAAGGTCCATCCTGGACGCAGGTACCGGCCAGCAATGATAGAAATCTGCTGGGTAGCCTGTAAAGGAGGAAAGAAGTGTTAACACAAAAATAGAAAACGAGAGTGAAGGGATCAAAACAGGAATAAACTCACCACCAGGGAATTCTGGATCATGGAGCGGAACAACACGTTGGTTGATCGCCCCCTATGAGCCTCCATGTCGGCCTCGAAATGCAGTGTCTCACTCACTGCATTAGCGACATGAGGATCCGACAGAATAGAATCATCGACCCTGATCACTCTGTTCATGTGATCAGTGGCTCGAGGATTCCACTCGCGGCCTCCCCCGAGGCGGAACGGGAGGGAGGGGTCTGCTGTTGCTGTTGCTGTGTTGCTGCTGCAGCTGTAGCTGTTGTCGGGGCTGCTGTTGTTGCTGTTGTGGGGGAGCAGGCGGTAACCCACGATCCCTCCCGCTTTGAGGTTGAGCGGGAGATGCCCTGGGTCCTCGGCTGAGGCCGTCATGCCGATGCTTACCCTCCTCTCTTCTTCCACCTGAGGATCCCGGTCTCGCACCTGACCCTGACCGGGAGCCCTCGAAGAATTGGCGGAACTGGTTCCTGCCGGAGTACCGCCGGTCGCCCTCGGCCTCTCCCGGCTGCGAGGGATTGCCTCTGCCTAAGAAACCCCAAATTGATGCGTGGGGTGTTGGACATCGCTTCCTCGAGAGCGTCTTCGGCGTCCAAGTTTGGAGAATTTGAAAATCGGCCACAGGTCGCCTCCCGAAGTCCCCACCTCGGCGTCCGAAGGAGCAACGTCCTCTCTGACCCCGACCTCAGCAACTCCTTCTACCTCTCCCTCTGAAGCCCGATCCGGGTCTTCCTCCAAGTTCTGCTCGACCTCTAACCTCGCCGCCTGATCAAAGAGCTCTGACCACTGTGAAGGCTCGAAAGGTTGAGGGAGCTGTGAGAACTTCTTATACCCGGGGGTATAGTGCAGCAAATTATGGGCAGCTCGGCCAAATCCGTCGGCGCCCGTGAAACTCCAAACCGTTATTAAGTCGGCAAAATTGACCAGCGACCGAGGGGGTGGAGCTGTTTCCCGAGAAGGAATCTGCACAACAAAAAAGATTGTCATAAACATGAGAAGTCCCAAGAAACAAATAAAAAGACCCAAAGGAACCGACGTACTTGTCGTTCTCCATTCCCGAGGGCAAAATAGGTCATTGTACTCGGGACCGACACCCCTCTCCCAACATCCCTTGAAGATCAAGATGTCGTCCTTGTACCCCTTGTCCGAGTCAGGAAGATGGGTTACAAGGTACATAGAGGGGTCCCTGGCTTTGAGGTAGAAATGTTGGTGGGGCATGACTCTTAGGAGGGAGTAACAGAAAAGGAGATCATTGAGCCCAATATTCACCCCGAGGCGCCTATTGAGCTCTAGGACCCCCATAATTATCCGAAAGACGTTGAGGCAGCATTGCCCGGGGAAGAGACGGAAGCGAGACAGGAACTGAAGAAGCAGGGGGGGGTAAAGGAAACCTAATGCCACCCTCTATGATGGCCTTGGTATAGAAAGGCATGGCATCCGCGGCCCCGAAGGTAGGAGAGTTCAACAAAGGGTTAAAACCCACTACGTCCACGCTCGGGGGGATGCCATACTTCGCCCTGAACCTATCGATCTGCGCCTCGCCTGTCACCTTGTATTTCCCTGACCCCGAGGGACCAGCCGATGGATTCTCGGGAACAGGGCGACGACGAGGCATCTCTAAAAAGAAAGGGAGGAAAAGGTGTTCTCTCTTGAAAACCTGAGGAAGTTCCCCGAGGGTTTAAATCAAGACGTACCGACCGGATGACACCACCGTTCAAATCGGAAAACAAGAAGGCAGGAGGACGATAAAGAAGAAGGTTGTGAAACTCACCAGAAGACGTCGAAACGGAGTTTTTCAGGAAAAACTTTGAAAATGACTCGCACCGGAAGGACCAGGAGTCAACAATGGGTTACTGACTGTGATTTTAAGAGAAGATGCTGTCGATGATGGCTGAGGAAACAAAAACTCCGGCGAGCAGATCAGAAAAGGCGTATTCTGGGTCAGAGATCGGAATGGCAAAACAATGGAAACCGGAGAAGAAACCCCTTTATATAGGGGGGAAACTGTCATCATTGGGCGGGAGAACCAAAACGGCGCATTTAATGCGCACGACATCCCAAGACGGGGAAAGCTGCTCGAGGCCATAATGAAGGACGGATGGCAGTTGGAAAACCCTTCGTCTCCTGACAACGCGTGTCCTCGGCGTCAGAAGATCGAAGGCTGGGGGGCAGTTGATGGGACTCTTCTGAAAAGCCTATGATGAAGACACGTGTCCTCGGGGGTTTCTAGAACAATGTTGCTCGGGTTCAAGCACCATCGGCAAAAGCGTCCTCTCCCCCGAGGTACCTCTCATAGGATCACATATTCGGTACATTATACAACGACACGTGTCCTCGGTCACCATGTACCTCGGGAACACACCACCCTTGGTCCCCGAGGTGAGCCTTTCCTCGGCGCCGAGGGTCACTCCATCCTGGACGCTTCCTCTACTCCCGGATAAAGCTACTGACGTACGGGACATCAGCCTATGCCAGTCTGGACTATTCATCATGACCTCGTCTTACACAAGTAATGTCAGAACAGCTGGAATACAGAAGTCATAGCCAAAGGGTGGACGCGTGGCATATGATGTCACATCAAAAAAGGCAAACCGCACGCTATTGCTGACACGCGACTTGGGAAGCAAACAATTAATTGCACCCTTCTGTTGACGAGACCGCATTCAATGCGGTAAGGTTCGGATATGAAAGGCAATAAATGCTCCTATTACAGAGCATTTATTGCATCCTTCCCGAAAGGAGCATATTGTACCGTCGGCGTCCCGACGACTCAAATTGATTGCTCGGGACCCCGAGCAGTCAATTAGAGAAGACATTCCTCATCAAATCAATACACACGCTACCAGTGCCTGATGATCACCTACTGACCACACTGACAGCAATCATGAGCTTCTAAGGTATAAATACCCCTCCCAAAAGGCAAAGCGGTATGCAATCACAAACTCTCTACTACGAAATATCCTTCTCAGTTTTTCTCCTTCCTCTCTCTCATTCAAAGACTGACTAGACCGTCGGAGGGGATACGCCGGAAAACACTCCGGCGCCCTTCTAACTTGTTCTCTTTTGTCCCAGGAAATACCTTTCGCACGTACAGGATCGTTCTTCCTTTCCCAGGATCTTCCTTTGCCGTTCGAGGTTGCCACCGTTCCTTGGGCGTTTCAAGCAGTGTGTTTGGC
>CAUOFW020008681.1:0-16288 GCA_963454935.2 Ilex paraguariensis
CAAATATAGACATACATGCGGAATTCATAGAAGATATAGAAATGAAAAGAGACTGATAAATAAAAAATATTTCAATAAGAAAATAAATACTTACAACACTAGAACTAATGGTCTAGTGGGAATAAGCGGTAAATAAAGGGAGATAGAGCTCTTCTTTTGCATTATTGAAGAAGGCTTTACAAGTGAGGGGTAGGTTTACAAGTATTAGTGGCTTGTAATGTAGTTCTGAAACCAGACTAGAGAGAGTGTCTGAAGTTCAAAAACTTGAGTTTTTCTGAGGAGAGGGAGCTGCCTTATATAGAGGTAAGGGACTCCGGATTCTCCTTGTGCAATCATTCTGCCTTTCTCTTTTACTCAGGGTAAAGTAAATTCACTTTCTTGCTTTCGGCTGAAAAGTGGAGTAAGATTCTTTTACCCGGGTAACTAGGACATGCTGAAGGGACTAGTGGGTCCTGTCTGTCTGTCCTGAGAATCCATCTTTCGGTGGAAAAGCAGATTATGGGCCCTGCTTTTGTCTGTGAGAATCCTGCTTTTAGGGAAAGGGGATCCTATGCAGACTTGTGATATTATTTTTACACAGAGTGGACAGCTTTTCTTTCTCTTTTGAAGAAAGTAGTGATTGAAGCCACTTTATGTAAATCATAATTCACGGGAGTGCAAGGTCAGGAGTGAGATCATCAACATCAAAGTCTTCCATTCCTTCATACGGATCCTGAGCATATCCTGGAGGAAGATCTGTTGTGAAAGATCCTTGGGAAGACGATGAGTCACTGTCTGAGTCAAGTTGATCCAAGAGCTTCTTGAGGAGTTTTGCTTTGGACTTCTTCTTGCTGGACTTCTTGCTGGAGCCTTTAGAACCTTTAGATGAAGATTCTTCTGGTCTGATCTGTGCTATAGGAAGGCTAGCCTGGCTTGATTGAGCGGGCAATTCCTTCACTGGTGTTGCTGGTTGTAAGGGGCCTGGAACTACTACTGGAGTTGGGACCCTTACAGGGAAGTCCTGTTTCACCATGGCAATAATGTCACTATGCTGAAACCTGGGCCACCACTTGGCATAAAATTGCCGGGTTAAATTAAATCCAACAATTTCCCATTGCCATTTGAGTATCCAGGGGACTTTGTACCTGCAAATAAATATTAGTAATAAGGGAATGGGGACTCCTGTTTACTAGGACGGTAAAGAGGAGTAGAAGATATTGATCTGATCTTTGAGATCAGCTGGAAAGATTTCATCAATGGGACCATGTTGATGCCACCACTGTTTAAACCATGCAGGAATATGGCTTTTGAAATCTTTATGAAAATTCAAGAACCAAGAATGGGACAAATCCTCATTTTGGTAGAGTAATATTTTTGACCATGACTCAATGTAGTCATAGTAATTAAAATGTCTGGTGTGAAAGGGAAGTTCTCTGAGCAAAGAAGGATGAGAACCCCATTCCTCAACAGAAATAATCTTGGTTATGACCAAGCTATGATAGAGAACCTTATTTGGGTTAATCTTATCAAGGATGGGCTTGGTATGGATAGATTTGGTGTAGTAGAGAATATCTTGGTAAAAACTATGGGGTTTTTCCAAGTCTACTGGAATGTAGGTCCAACCTTTTGGGAGGTAGGCCTTTACAAGGTCTTTTGGATCCTTATATTTAGAATGGGCTAGTTCAATGGCTAGAACATTCTGGGAATAGGCTTTGATATAATCAACCTTTGGGCCTAATTGGGCTGCAAAGGGTTGTGAGGCCTTATAAGGGTTTGTCATGGCACTAGTGGTCCTGACAGGTGGCTGTTGGGCCATTTGGGTAAAGGTTAGTGGATTGACAGTGGTTGATACGGCTACGGGCCGGATAACCAAGGCAGATTGGGCTACTGGCCTATTGGGCTGAGTAGTTTCCAATGATAAAAATCTGTTTGACAAGGCTACTGGCAAGTCAGGTTCAGATTTGGTTGTTTTTGTTTATCCTTCTTTCCCCCCGTATTTTTGGAGGAGGTTCCGGATGAACTAGGTTTCCTGTCTTCCATGAGGTTCCTGCAAAAATTCTCTGGTTAGGAAATCAGGAATATAATTATATTCTCCTTTGATATATTCTATATCAAAATCGAAAATACTTAAAATAGATTGCCATCTAGCAAAAATTTGCTTAGCAGCTATATTTTTGACATCTTTGGTTAAAACATCCTTGGCTGATTTACAGTCAACCCGCACAAGGAATTTCTGATTTAATATATCATCCTGGAATTTAGAGATACACAGGACAATAGATAAAATCTCTTTTTTAATAGTGGAATAATTCTTTTGAGTTTTATTCCAAATACCAGAATGGAATCGAACAATTTGTTCAGGAGAATTAGGAGATTCTCTCTGAAGGAGGATTCCACCATAACCAACATCAGAGGCATCAGTCTGGATGATTTTAAAAGAATCAACGGACGGAATACCAAGACAGGGAAGAGTTTTTATGAACTTCTTGACCTGTTGAACAATAGAAGTATGAACAGTGGTCCAAGGAGAAGGATTTCCTTTGAGCCTGTCATACAGAGGTTTGATGGTTTTCCTAAGATCCTGATAAAAGTCAGAAACATAATTTAGGGAACCTAAAAACCTTTGTAATTGGGTTTTGTCTAGGATTTCATCTGGAAATTTATCTGCAAACTGGATGGCTCTACTAATAGGAGTGATAGTAGAATCCTGGATATTGTATCCTAAAAACCTTACTGAGGTTTGGAACAATTTAATCTTGGATGCAGATAATACTAATCCATTTTGTTGATAATTGTATTGAAAGCATAGAGGTGCTTCCAATGTTCTTCTATTGTCTTGGAGAAGATAAGTATATCATCTATATAGACAATAGAAAAATGACTGATACAATTAAAGACTTCATTCATTATGTTCTGGAATTCACTTGGGGCATTTTTTAACCCAAAAGGCATGACATTCCATTCATAATGTCCGAAAGGAGTGGTAAAAGCGGTTTTATACCTATCCATAGGGTGGATTTGTATTTGCCAAAAACCACTTTTAAGGTCAAATTTGGAAAAGATAGTAGACTTATTGAGTCTTTTTATCAAATCCTGTTTGTTAGGTATAGGGTACCTTATCCATTCTAAAACCTTGTTTAAAGGTTTATAGTTTATGACTAACCTTGGGACTCCTCTTTCTAATTCTGCGTTTTTGACTACATAGAAAGCAGGACAAGACCAAGGTGATTTGCTATTCCTAATGATACCATTTTTTAGTAACTCTGTGATTTCCTTTTTACAAATCTCAGTAGTTTCATGGTTCATTTGGATTGGTCTAGACTTAGTGGGAATATTGTCTTCCTTAAATCCTTTGACATAAGGAAGTCTAACCATGTGTTTCTTCCTATGCCAGAATGCTGTAGGAAGGGAGGAACAAACTTCTGATTCTAGTTTTTCCCTAAACCTATCAATCTTTTGTTGTAAGATTGGGTTGGTTAGGTTTTCTTTAGTTCTGAGGTGGTTAATCTCTTGTTTAAGAAATTCCACTTGTTTAATTTTTCTGTTTATAACATTAAGGGACTGTGAGACAGAAACGTCTTTTAGCTGCCTTAAATGTTTTCTCTCTGGTTTAGTGATAAATGTAAATACAATTTTTCTCCCAAAATGCTTGGTTGATATTCCATCTGTATTTGTACTAAAAGGGTACAAAAGATATATAAATGGAAGACCAAGTATAACAGAGTCAGTCATGTCTTTGACAAGTAAGAATGATGTTTCAAAACATACATCTTGTTGACATACATGAACTCTTGGAAGTTTGTATTTAACATTCATTTTACTGCCATTAGCAGAACTAATTCTTTCCAATGTTTTTTCATAAAACATGGTTGGAATTAATCCTTCTTGGATGCAGTTTACATCTGCTCCAGTGTCTAATAAGGCAATAACAGTAATATGATAACTGTTGTTAATGATTAATTTTACTTCAACATGCCATTTTTGGACAGTTAAAGAGTTAATCAGACTAATTCTTTTATCATCATTAGTGCCTACTTCTTGGAATGAAGGCAGGTTCGTTACACCAGAAGTTTCCGTCTGAAAGGAGGAGGTTACTGGTATCCCCTGTGTAAAGCATTGATGATCAAAAGGATTAGTAAAATCTTCAGTCTGATCTTCTGGATCAGAATCCTGGGATTTTTCAGATTGTTTTTCTGTTTGTAAAAGACTTAAAGCTTCAGCAAATTTTTTGTCTTGAGCTTTTAAATCTTTTATTTCTAGTTTAAGCTTATTAACTTCACTTTGGAGATCTTGTAAGGTGATTTCTTTTTTCTTTTCCTTACTAAATCTTTCCATAGTTTTGTTAAGGCTTATTAATGGTTTTTCTATAATAGGTTGCTTATTATCCTTTTTACTGAAAAGGTTTCTAAGCTGTTTTACATACTTATCTTTTAGATCTGGATCCTCTATCTTGGAGATCAAGTCTATAAGTATGTGTTCTTCATTTTGTTTAGTGATTACCCTGACTTGTTTTTGACAAGAGCATCCTATTTTAATTCTAGGTTTATCAGGGTGATCAGAGGCTGAATAATAATCTGAAGAGTCTGAGGTGTCTACTGGACTGTTTGATTCTTCAGAACTTTCCAAATTATTTATCCTAAAGATTTCAAGGATTCTGTCCTCATCATCTTGGGATAAATTTAATCTTTTGACTTGTTTTTTAACTGGACAATCAGGACTAATGTGGCCTGGTTTTCCACAGTTAAAACATTTAATATCATCTTGGGCTTTCCCCTTTCTTTTGTGATCTGTCCTTTTGGATCTAAAATTTCTTCTAGTTTTTTTACTTGAAGATTCAGGTTTAGATCTTTTGGCAGTTTTATGGTGAGGGAAAAATCTTTGGTAAGATTTATTTTTAGAATAAGGCTTATGTGTTTTGGATTTTCTGTGTTTCTTATGGGAAGGAGCTAATGGCTGTAACCCATATTGTTCACAAAAATTACCTAATTCATATTTAGCCTTATGTTTTTCATTTGTTAATTGCTTATTGATTCTCAAATCAACACACCATTTTAATCCTACACTCTGGATGGTGCTAATGAGTTCTCCATAAGCAAGATTATCATATTCAATGATTCCTGTGTCTTTGCTAAGGGCTTCTCTAACCTTATGGGCAAAGAGATTAGGTAGTCCATTAACAAATTTTTCTTTTCAGAAAGCTTTTTGGCAGTCTGGGCGAACCATAACACGAGAAACAAAGACATCTTTATACCACCTAAAGTCACTAAGTGTGGGACATTTTAGGTTGGTCAATTGGTCATGGATCCTAGCAGTTATGCTACTAGGAGTGCCAACAAAGTGTTTGATGATGGTGAATATAAGGGTATTACATCCATCTGGTCTAGCTGTTCCAATCCTTTCATCAAAGATTGGAAGGCCTTCATCATCTTTGAGAACAGCATTAATGATACTGTCTCTTTGTTCCTGGTTTAAATAATTATCCCACCAATTTCTAAGAACACCTGTAAATCCTGAAACTATTAGTTTGACAATCTCAGGTTCAGGGCTATCTAGATTGGTCATATAATTATTTAACACCATGGATAGATGACTGATTTTATTAAGAATTTCCTGTTCACTTAGACCATCTATGTTCCATTCATAGAGTCTGTTAGACTGAACAGAAAATTGGTTTAACACATTTTTTTCTTCATACTGAAGATCTGGTGGAGTAGGTCTAGAATACCAGTTCTTTGTGGAGCTGGTAGGGACTCTAACCAGTGCATTGATTTTAGAATCAGGTTGGGTCATACTGTGATCCTTAAACTGATTTTCTAAGTTTTCTATTTCAGAGTCAGAATCAGTGGTGTCTTCTGAACTACTGGATTCTGCATTAGACTCTGAACTTTCTTTAGTTTGGTTGATGACTGTTATCTGAGAAGTACTGGTAGATTCCTTCTTAGATAAGAGTGCATCAATTTGTTGAATTAGGTTTTTATCCTTTAAACCTAAATTCTTCCTTTCTTCAGGTAGGTTGACTAGAGGTCTTTCTACTGAAGATGGTTTAATTTCATCTATTTTAGTTTCAATTTTATCCAACTGTTTTCCTATAGTAATCAGGCTTTGGTTGGTGTAATTGACCTGTTCAACTATCTTCTTTTCAGATTCTAAAACTGGAATCTTAAAGGGAGTAGCAGTAACAGTTTTGGTAGCATATTTTATTTCAATAGTTTCTGCTGGAGGGTGACTAGAGGTTACCATAGCAGATTCTGTTTTCCAATTTTGCTGAGTTACTACTTTTACTTCTTTGTGGAAGTTTTTTAAGTAGTCTTCTAAAGCAATTTCAGATTCTAATTTATACATTAAAGAAATCCATTCTTTTTTTATTTTTTCTTGATTTTTACAAGGTAGAGATTCAAAAGCTTTCCTAAGAGGTTTGTTCTCAGGGGTTTTGAAATTCCTTTTTAACTTGTAAATATCAGGCATAAAAAATTCTTTTTCCCTAGTGATAGTGTATAATTGATGGATTTTGCTAGATTCTACATTTCCATCAAAGGCACTAGCAGTGGGTGACAGAGAAGGTGAAGGAGTGAATTCATCATTCTCTGTTTGTTTGAATTCTGTGTATCTAGACCTTAATGGTACACTTATGGGAGTGTATACTGGCCTAGCTACTGGGTGAGAGGAATTAGCGATTCCTTTTAACCTATGGTCAAGTTCTTTGGCAATTTCTCTGTCTCTATGGGAAACAGATGAGAAATCAGATTTCCTTCCTTCAGGAACCTGATCATGCCTGGGTGTGAACCTACTAGATCTACTGGATCTAGCAGTATCAAAAGATATTTTAACCGATCCATCAGGGAGCTGTCTGATAGTCTCCAGATCAGTTGTAGTTGACTCTGTACTAGATTCTTTATCAAAATTTTCATTCTGCATGGTCCAAGATTCTGGCAAGGTCACATCTTTCCAAAGTATCTGCTTTGGAATTTGGATGTTGGTCTGTGCAGAACTGGCTTGTATTAACATAGTACTTCCCTTAGGACTTGGGTCAAGGCATTGTACATTAAGATTAGTACGAATACACTTGTAGTAAATCCTGTAAATAAGTACTATGGAACTAGTGTTTTTTACTAACCTGGTAATATCGCCTGTAAGACGGATACCAAGAGTTAGTGCCATGTGTGTGTTAGGACAATGGAGGTCAAGGGTGAAGTCAGGGAAGCAGTTAAAGTAGACTGGACCTTTGTGGAGTCCTGTCTCCATGATTCCCAAGACACTTGGTTCCCAATCTAGAAACCTTGCATCTCTTAGTGCTAGTAAGGCAGCAGCATTTCTGCCTTGGGTGATAAGTGGTTTAATGGCCACTTGGACAAGACCTATGTGGATAAAATTAAATCCTTTAGCCTTGTGTTTCTTAAGAGTCTCCTTAGTGAGGAGCTCACAAAGCTCATCTTCTTTTCTGAAAGGATGAACTTGTTCAACAGTTTTAACTTGGTGTTCTTCACTAAAGGTTTTTTGAACTCAAGTTGTGCTATAAATATTTTTCTCTTTAACTGGAGGAATATTCCATTTTTTCTAGTCTGTTTTAGTTTCTTCTATTTCTAATTTTTCCTCATTTACTCTATGTGGCATTGAATAATCTGAAGATCTAGATGTACTAGCTCTAGAATTAGATCTGAATAATCTACTCATTTTAAAATCTGAATTGTTATCAAATTTTAAATTTATATGTAAGTATGACCACACTATACATACCCCCTAATATGCAGTTTACATCTGCTCCAGTGTCTAATAAGGCAATAACAGTAATATGATAACTGTTGTTAATGATTAATTTTACTTCAACATGCCATTTTTGGACAGTTAAAGAGTTAATCAGACTAATTCTTTTATCATCATTAGTGCCTACTTCATGGAATGAAGGCAGGTTCGTTACACCAGAAGTTTCCGTCTGAAAGGAGGAGGTTACTGGTATCCCCTGTGTAAAGCATTGATGATCAAAAGGATTAGTAAAATCTTCTGTCTGATCTTCTGGATCAGAATCCTGGGATTTTTCAAAATGTTTTTCTGTATGTAAAAGAGTTAAAGCTTCAGCAAATTTTTTGTCTTGAGCTTTTAAATCTTTTATTTCTAGTTTAAGCTTATTAACTTCACTCTGGAGATCTTGTAAGGTGATTTCTTTTTTCTTTTTCTTACTAAATCTTTCCATAGTTTTGTTAAGGCTTATTAATGGTTTTTCTATAATAGGTTGCTTATTATCCTTTTTAATGAAAAGGTTTCTAAGCTGTTTTACATACTTATCTTTTAGATCTGGATCCTCTATCTTGGAGATCAAGTCTATAAGTATGTGTTCTTCATTTTGTTTAGTGATTACCCTGACTTGTTATCAGAGCGATTTGACGGCCTGGTGTATTATCTCTGAAATTTCATTTGAGTCATCTAACTCACTTTGAAATCTTTATCTGTTTCATCTTTCAAATTCATTTGTAAGTAGATCTTACCCTATCACCCAACCTTAATCCAGACACTCAAGAGCACGTAAGCCTTTTCTTGTCCCAAGTGTAAGTCCTAGAGTTGGCAGAGAGGGATCTTAGGCGAGAAGTTGAGAGAAATTGGAGCCAGATTAGGGGGTATGTATAGTGTGGTCATACTTACATATAAATTTAAAATTTGATAACAATTCAGATTTTAAAATGAGTAGATTATTCAGATCTAATTCTAGAGCTAGTACATCTAGATCTTCAGATTATTCTATGCCACATAGAGTAAATGAGGAAGAATTAGAAATAGAAGAAACTAAAACAGACTGGAAAAAATGGAATATTCCTCCAGTTAAAGAGAAAAATATTTATAGCACAACTTGGGTTCAAAAAACCTTTAGTGAAGAACACCAAGTTAAAACTGTTGAACAAGTTCATCCTCTCAGAAAAGAAGATGAGCTTTGTGAGCTCCTCACTAAGGAGACTCTTAAGAAACACAAGGCTAAAGGATTTAATTTTATCCACATAGGTCTTGTCCAAGTGGCCATTAAACCACTTATCACCCAAGGCAGAAATGCTGCTGCCTTACTAGCACTAAGAGATGCAAGGTTTCTAGATTGGGAACCAAGTGTCTTGGGAATCATGGAGACAGGACTCCACAAAGGTCCAGTCTACTTTAACTGCTTCCCTGACTTCACCCTTGACCTCCATTGTCCTAACACACACATGGCACTAACTCTTGGTATCCGTCTTACAGGCGATATTACCAGGTTAGTAAAAAACACTAGTTCCATAGTACTTATTTACAGGATTTACTACAAGTGTATTCGTACTAATCTTAATGTACAATGCCTTGACCCAAGTCCTAAGGGAAGTACTATGTTGATACAAGCCAGTTCTGCACAGACCAACATCCAAATTCCAAAGCAGATACTTTGGAAAGATGTGACCTTACCAGAATCTTGGACCATGCAGAATGAAAATTTTGATAAAGAATCTAGTACAGAGTCAACTACAACTGATCTGGAGACTATCAGACAGCTCCCTGATGGATCGGTTAAAATATCTTTTGATACTGCTA
Organism: Ilex paraguariensis; assembly: GCA_963454935.2. NCBI lineage: Eukaryota > Viridiplantae > Streptophyta > Magnoliopsida > Aquifoliales > Aquifoliaceae > Ilex > Ilex paraguariensis. The sequence goes on from CAUOFW020008681.1 coordinate 9,520, forward strand.
GATCCAGTAGATCTAGTAGGTTCACACCCAGGCATGATCAGGTTCCTGAAGGAAGGAAATCTGATTTCTCATCTGTTTCCCATAGAGACAGAGAAATTGCCAAAGAACTTGACCATAGGTTAAAAGGAATCGCTAATTCCTCTCACCCAGTAGCTAGGCCAGTATACACTCCCATAAGTGTACCATTAAGGTCTAGATACACAGAATTCAAACAAACAGAGAATGATGAATTCACTCCTTCACCTTCTCTGTCACCCACTGCTAGTGCCTTTGATGGAAATGTAGAATCTAGCAAAATCCATCAATTATACACTATCACTAGGGAAAAAGAATTTTTTATGCCTGATATTTACAAGTTAAAAAAGAATTTCAAAACCCCTGAGAACAAACCTCTTAGGAAAGCTTTTGAATCTCTACCTTGTAAAAATCAAGAAAAAATAAAAAAAGAATGGATTTCTTTAATGTATAAATTAGAATCTGAAATTGCTTTAGAAGACTACTTAAAAAACTTCCACAAAGAAGTAAAAGTAGTAACTCAGCAAAATTGGAAAACAGAATCTGCTATGGTAACCTCTAGTCACCCTCCAGCAGAAACTATTGAAATAAAATATGCTACCAAAACTGTTACTGCTACTCCCTTTAAGATTCCAGTTTTAGAATCTGAAAAGAAGATAGTTGAACAGGTCAATTACACCAACCAAAGCCTGATTACTATAGGAAAACAGTTGGATAAAATTGAAACTAAAATAGATGAAATTAAACAATCTTCAGTAGAAAGACCTCTAGTCAACCTACCTGAAGAAAGGAAGAATTTAGGTTTAAAGGATAAAAACCTAATTCAACAAATAGATGCACTCTTATCTAAGAAGGAATCTACCAGTACTTCTCAGATAACAGTCATCAACCAAACTAAGAAAGTTCAGAGTCTAATGCAGAATCCAGTAGTTCAGAAGACACCACTGATTCTGACTCTGAAATAGAAAACTTAGAAAATCAGTTTAAGGATCACAGTATGACCCAACCTGATTCTAAGATCAATGCACTGGTTAGAGTCCCTACCAGCTCCACAAAGAACTGGTATTCTAGACCTACTCCACCAGATCTTCAGTATGAAGAAAAAAATGTGTTAAACCAATTTTCTGTTCAGTCTAACAGACTCTATGAATGGAACATAGATGGTCTAAGTGAACAGGAAATTCTTAATAAAATCAGTCATCTATCCATGGTGTTAAATAATTATATGACCAATCTAGATAGCCCTGAACCTGAGATTGTCAAACTAATAGTTTCAGGATTTACAGGTGTTCTTAGAAATTGGTGGGATAATTATTTAAACCAGGAACAAAGAGACAGTATCATTAATGCTGTTCTCAAAGATGATGAAGGCCTTCCAATCTTTGATGAAAGGATTGGAACAGCTAGACCAGATGGATGTAATACCCTTATATTCACCATCATCAAACACTTTGTTGGCACTCCTAGTAGCATAACTGCTAGGATCCATGACCAATTGACCAACCTAAAATGTCCCACACTTAGTGACTTTAGGTGGTATAAAGATGTCTTTGTTTCTCGTGTTATGGTTCGCCCAGACTGCCAAAAAGCTTTCTGGAAAGAAAAATTTGTTAATGGACTACCTAATCTCTTTGCCCATAAGGTTAGAGAAGCCCTTAGCAAAGACACAGGAATCATTGAATATGATAATCTTGCTTATGGAGAACTCATTAGCACCATCCAGAGTGTAGGATTAAAATGGTGTGTTGATTTGAGAATCAATAAGCAATTAACAAATGAAAAACATAAGGCTAAATATGAATTAGGTAATTTTTGTGAACAATATGGGTTACAGCCATTAGCTCCTTCCCATAAGAAACACAGAAAATCCAAAACACATAAGCCTTATTCTAAAAATAAATCTTACCAAAGATTTTTCCCTCACCATAAAACTGCCAAAAGATCTAAACCTGAATCTTCAAGTAAAAAACTAGAAGAAATTTTAGATCCAAAAGGACAGATAACAAAAGAAAGGGGAAAGCCCAAGATGATATTAAATGTTTTAACTGTGGAAAACCAGGCCACATTAGTCCTGATTGTCCAGTTAAAAAACAAGTCAAAAGATTAAATTTATCCCAAGATGATGAGGACAGAATCCTTGAAATCTTTAGGATAAATAATTTGGAAAGTTCTGAAGAATCAAACAGTCCAGTAGACACCTCAGACTCTTCAGATTATTATTCAGCCTCTGATCACCCTGATAAACCTAGAATTAAAATAGGATGCTCTTGTCAAAAACAAGTCAGGGTAATCACTAAACAAAATGAAGAACACATACTTATAGACTTGATCTCCAAGATAGAGGATCCAGATCTAAAAGATAAGTATGTAAAACAGCTTAGAAACCTTTTCAGTAAAAAGGATAATAAGCAACCTATTATAGAAAAACCATTAATAAGCCTTAACAAAACTATGGAAAGATTTAGTAAGGAAAAGAAAAAAGAAATCACCTTACAAGATCTCCAGAGTGAAGTTAATAAGCTTAAACTAGAAATAAAAGATTTAAAAGCTCAAGACAAAAAATTTGCTGAAGCTTTAACTCTTTTACAAACAGAAAAACATTCTGAAAAATCCCAGGATTCTGATCCAGAAGATCAGACTGAAGATTTTACTAATCCTTTTGATCATCAATGCTTTACACAGGGGATACCAGTAACCTCCTCCTTTCAGACGGAAACTTCTGGTGTAACGAACCTGCCTTCATTCCAAGAAGTAGGCACTAATGATGATAAAAGAATTAGTCTGATTAACTCTTTAACTGTCCAAAAATGGCATGTTGAAGTAAAATTAATCATTAACAACAGTTATCATATTACTGTTATTGCCTTATTAGACACTGGAGCAGATGTAAACTGCATCCAAGAAGGATTAATTCCAACCATGTTTTATGAAAAAACATTGGAAAGAATTAGTTCTGCTAATGGCAGTAAAATGAATGTTAAATACAAACTTCCAAGAGTTCATGTATGTCAACAAGATGTATGTTTTGAAACATCATTCTTACTTGTTAAAGACATGACTGACTCTGTTATACTTGGTCTTCCATTTATATATCTTTTGTACCCTTTTAGTACAAATACAGATGGAATATCAACCAAGCATTTTGGGAGAAAAATTGTATTTACATTTATCACTAAACCAGAGAGAAAACATTTAAGGCAGCTAAAAGACGTTTCTGTCTCACAGTCCCTTAATGTTATAAACAGAAAAATTAAACAAGTGGAATTTCTTAAACAAGAGATTAACCACCTCAGAACTAAAGAAACCTAACCAACCCAATCTTACAACAAAAGATTGATAGGTTTAGGGAAAAACTAGAATCAGAAGTTTGTTCCTCCCTTCCTACAGCATTCTGGCATAGGAAGAAACACATGGTTAGACTTCCTTATGTTAAAGGATTTAAGGAAGACAATATTCCCACTAAGTCTAGACCAATCCAAATGAACCATGAAACTACTGAGATTTGTAAAAAGGAAATCACAGAGTTACTAAAAAATGGTATCATTAGGAATAGCAAATCACCTTGGTCTTGTCCTGCTTTCTATGTAGTCAAAAACGCAGAATTAGAAAGAGGAGTCCCAAGGTTAGTCATAAACTATAAACCTTTAAACAAGGTTTTAGAATGGATAAGGTACCCTATACCTAACAAACAGGATTTGATAAAAAGACTCAATAAGTCTACTATCTTTTCCAAATTTGACCTTAAAAGTGGTTTTTGGCAAATACAAATCCACCCTATGGATAGGTATAAAACCGCTTTTACCACTCCTTTCGGACATTATGAATGGAATGTCATGCCTTTTGGGTTAAAAAATGCCCCAAGTGAATTCCAGAACATAATGAATGAAGTCTTTAATTGTATCAGTCATTTTTCTATTGTCTATATAGATGATATACTTATCTTCTCCAAGACAATAGAAGAACATTGGAAGCACCTCTATGCTTTCAATACAATTATCCAACAAAATGGATTAGTATTATCTGCATCCAAGATTAAATTGTTCCAAACCTCAGTAAGGTTTTTAGGATACAATATCCAGGATTCTACTATCACTCCTATTAGTAGAGCCATCCAGTTTGCAGATAAATTTCCAGATGAAATCCTAGACAAAACCCAATTACAAAGGTTTTTAGGTTCCCTAAATTATGTTTCTGACTTTTATCAGGATCTTAGGAAAACCATCAAACCTCTGTATGACAGGCTCAAAGGAAATCCTTCTCCTTGGACCACTGTTCATACTTCTATTGTTCAACAGGTCAAGAAGTTCATAAAAACTCTTCCCTGTCTTGGTATTCCGTCCGTTGATTCTTTTAAAATCATCCAGACTGATGCCTCTGATGTTGGTTATGGTGGAATCCTCCTTCAGAGAGAATCTCCTAATTCTCCTGAACAAATTGTTCGATTCCATTCTGGTATTTGGAATAAAACTCAAAAGAATTATTCCACTATTAAAAAAGAGATTTTATCTATTGTCCTGTGTATCTCTAAATTCCAGGATGATATATTAAATCAGAAATTCCTTGTGCGGGTTGACTGTAAATCAGCCAAGGATGTTTTAACCAAAGATGTCAAAAATATAGCTGCTAAGCAAATTTTTGCTAGATGGCAATCTATTTTAAGTATTTTCGATTTTGATATAGAATATATCAAAGGAGAATATAATTATATTCCTGATTTCCTAACCAGAGAATTTTTGCAGGAACCTCATGGAAGACAGGAAACCTAGTTCATCCGGAACCTCCTCCAAAAATACGGGGGGAAAGAAGGATAAACAAAAACAACCCAAATCTGAACCTGACTTGCCAGTAGCCTTGTCAAACAGATTTTTATCATTGGAAACTACTCAGCCCAATAGGCCAGTAGCCCAATCTGCCTTGGTTATCCGGCCCGTAGCCGTATCAACCACTGTCAATCCACTAACCTTTACCCAAATGGCCCAACAGCCACCTGTCAGGACCACTAGTGCCATGACAAACCCTTATAAGGCCTCACAACCCTTTGCAGCCCAATTAGGCCCAAAGGTTGATTATATCAAAGCCTATTCCCAGAATGTTCTAGCCATTGAACTAGCCCATTCTAAATATAAGGATCCAAAAGACCTTGTAAAGGCCTACCTCCCAAAAGGTTGGACCTACATTCCAGTAGACTTGGAAAAACCCCATAGTTTTTACCAAGATATTCTCTACTACACCAAATCTATCCATACCAAGCCCATCCTTGATAAGATAAACCCAAATAAGGTTCTCTATCATAGCTTGGTCATAACCAAGATTATTTCTGTTGAGGAATGGGGTTCTCACCTTCTTTGCTCAGAGAACTTCCCTTTCACACCAGACATTTAATTACTATGACTACATTGAGTCATGGTCAAAAGTATTACTCTACCAAAATGAGGATTTGTCCCATTCTTGGTTCTTGAATTTTCATAAAGATTTCAAAAGCCATATTCCTGCATGGTTTAAACAGTGGTGGCATCAACATGGTCCCATTGATGAAATCTTTCCAGCTGATCTCAAAGATCAGATCAATATCTTCTACTCCTTTACCGTCCTAGTAAACAGGAGTCCCCATTTCCCTTATTACTAATATTTATTTGCAGGTACAAAGTCCCCTGGATACTCAAATGGCAATGGGAAATTGTTGGATTTAATTAACCCGCAATTTTATGCCAAGTGGTGGCCCAGGTTTCAGCATAGTGACATTATTGCCATGGTGAAACAGGACTTCCCTGTAAGGGTCCCAACTCCAGTAGTAGTTCCAGGCCCTTACAACCAGCAACACCAGTGAAGGAATTGCCCGCTCAATCAAGCCAGGCTAGCCTTCCTATAGCACAGATCAGACCAGAAGAATCTTCATCTAAAGGTTCTAAAGACTCCAGCAAGAAGTCCAGCAAGAAGAAGTCCAAAGCAAAACTCCTCAAGAAGCTCTTGGACCAACTTGACTCAGACAGTGACTCATCGTCTTCCCAAGGATCTTTCACAACAGATCTTCCTCAGGATATGCTCAGGATCCGTATGAAGGAATGAAAGATTTGATGTTGATGATCTCACTCCTGACCTTGCACTCCCGTGAATTATGATTTACATAAAGTGGCTTCAATCACTACTTTCTTCAAAAAAGAAAGAAAAGCTGTCCACTCTGTGTAAAATAATATCACAAGTCTGCATAGGATCCCCTTTCCTAAAAGCAGGATTCTCACAGACAAAAGCAGGGCCCATAATCTGCTTTTCCACCGAAAGATGGATTCTCAGGACAGACAGACAGGACCCACTAGTCCCTTCAGCATGTCCTAGTTACCCGGGTAAAAGAATCTTACTCCACTTTTCAGCCGAAAGCAAGAAAGTGAATTTACTTTACCCTGAGTAAAAGAGAAAGGCAGAATGATTGCACAAGGAGAATCCGGAGTCCCTTACCTCTATATAAGGCAGCTCCCTCTCCTCAGAAAACCCAAGTTTTTGAACTTCAGACACTCTCTAGTCTGGTTTCAGAACAACATTACAAGCCACTAATACTTGTAAACCTACCCCTCACTTGTAAAGCCTTCTTCAATAATGCAAAAGAAGAGCTATCTCCCTTTTTATTACCGCTTATTCCCACTAGACCATTAGTTCTAGTGTTGTAAGTATTTATTTTCTTATTAAATATTTTTTATTTATCATCTCTTTTCATTTCTATATCTTCTATGAATTCCGCATGTATGTCTATATTTGGTAT
>CAUOFW020008682.1:0-16286 GCA_963454935.2 Ilex paraguariensis
AACCCCATCTATTGAATCATGTAATGTGTCATTTTCAGATTTTTTGCATATTTTTTTGTGTAAACAATTATACTGTTGGCATGAGGCACCAGTTGTCCTATCTATTTTATATTTATGTAAATTAAAATTAATTAAAAATAAGAGTAATGCTATTGAAAAATAATTTGAGAATATAAGTTAAAAATTTAATGATTGTGATCATTAAATTGTATGTGGATCCTAACATTGAATGCACACCACTATCAATCAAACGTTCACAATACATTAAATCCTCAAACTATGTTCTAATAACATGAATATTTGGAATTGCGAGAGGATCCATATTCATTGAAATATATCAATGAAAATTGATGAGCCCCGAATTTGATTGAGTCAAGCCCAATTTAAATAAACCAAGAAAGCCCAAATAAGAGCCCAACTGAACCTAGGTTGACCCATCAAGAGGAAATCCAAAAGGACATCAAAAGACTCATGCCCAAAGGAGCCAAGAGGCCAGCGTCAAGGATCCCCCAAAGAGGGGAGCTGCCCATGGCTTGTCCTCCCGTTCCTCTTCCCCTTTTTTTTATTCCAATGCAAGTCTAAGTCGGGCCCACTCCAAGTCCAAGCTCAAGATCAAGATCATCCTTCGACGGAATAGGGACACGAGAGCGAGAGAATATCGGGATACGGAGATCCAATCGTACTAAAATTGTACTTACCAAAATGGTAGAAACCTCATTTCTCACGTCACCGCCTCACTGCCTTGGTGAACCTATATAATGTAAATCCTCTGCACATAGAGGGCATGCTTTCATGACCTTGAGATCCCTACACATACTACACCTTCTTACACACATTACTCTCTCTCTCTCTCTTTCTTTCTCCCCCTCTAAGCACTGTAATACTCTTGGAAAATACTCTCTCCGGCGACTTCATTTATTAATAAAAGACTCAAACCGCCGTTGCCGAGAGTGCAGTAAGTCACCCGGATCGAACTACTATAATTTTTTGAGTTGATTGCCTATTTACCGTTTTTGTTCTTGATTGTCATTGATTACTTATTAATTGCTCATAACTGCATCAGTTCATATACTCGACTGTTGATTTTGCGCAATACCAATTTGTGCATCATCAAAAATTTTCTTGAAATTGGTAGTTTCTTGATACATTAATGTTATTGAGATACAATTTGAGAATTTAATAGATTATGACTATTTATATTAGGACTCAGGCATAATTTAATGACAAAAATTATTAATTCTTGAAATTATTTCCTCAAAATATGTTCCCGAAAATCACAGGTGACTCCTCATAGGTGTTCTAGAATGTGGAATTGAGTAGTCAACTATGCAATTATTTTTGTAGAAAAAAACTACATTAATATATATAGAAACCGCGTTCGTCTCTCTCTCTCTCTCTCTCTCTCTCTCTCTCTCTCTGGCTGATAAATTTTTCTCCTAGTTTTGCGCTAAGATTCTAGAAGTCCATCGTGTGAATAGACCGCGTTCCCTTTTTCTCTCTCATTGGAAAATCTGCCTCCTCCGTCCTTTTGCCTTAAAATTCTAGAAGCCTATTGTCAACAATGAACAACAATACAAAACTTATTCTTGTATCATCACAAATCTAGAATCCAATTCTCGACAAGCAAACGGTATAAAACTATTATTCTTATATCCATCCGAATCTGGTTCCCATCCCATACGCCAACTATAAATCCTGACCATTTCTATTGTTTTCTTTCCCAAAGAAAGAGCAAACTCAACAAGACCATAGTTCATCATCATTTCAGATGAGAAAGTCACTAAACATGGCCATCAATAGAAAGACGAACCCAGACCAAAACTATGACAGACTCCAAGAAGTAACAAAATTCGATGAAACCAGAACCGGAGTCAAAGGCCTCGTTGATTCCGGCGTCACCACCATCCCTCGCTTCTTCCACCACCCACCCCAAAACGTTTCTAAACCAAAACCCGAAACCCAAACACCTAAACTCTCAATCCCCATCATCGATCTCTCCGGCCCCCGGTCAACTGTCGTCGACCAGATTCGTCTTTCCTCCTCCACACTTGGGTTCTTCCAGATAATCAACCACAGCATACCCAAACATGTCATGAACCGCATGCTTTCGTCCATCAAGTCTTTCCATGAACTACCAGATGACATGAGAATGCAATATTATCGTAGGGACATGTCCCAAGGTATTGCCTACTCCACAAACTTCGATTTGTACCACTCCAAGGCTGCCAGCTGGAGGGACTCACTGCAGGTCCGTCTGGCCCCCTCACCGCCGAAATCGAAGCACGTTCCGGCTGTGTGCCGGGATGCAGTGGCGGAGTGGGACCGGGAGGTGGTGAAGTTGGGGGAAGAGGTGATGGGGATGCTGTGTGAGGGGTTGGGTGTGAAAACAGATAGGTTGAAGGATATGTCGTGTTTGGCGGATAGGATTATGGCGGGACATTACTATCCGTACTGTCCGCAACCGGAGTTGACCGTTGGGCTGACGTGGCACACGGATCCCGGGGTGTTAACGGTGGTGTTGCAGAATGAGGTTACGGGATTGCAGGTGAAGTGTGGTCAGGATTGGATTGATGTCAAACCTGTCCCTGGTGGTCTGGTTATCAACATTGGTGATATGCTTCAGGTAGGCCACACCAATCTTATTTGTTTCTTGGTTATATCTCTCGTGTGTGTGTGTGAGTGTGTGTTGGTCTTATTTGTTTCTTGGTTATATCTCTCGTGTGTGTGTGTGAGTGTGTGTTGGTCATTTTTGGTGAAACTGTGATCGATGTTTTATTGAATAACTTTTTTTTTTTCCGACGATAGATTGAATAGCTTAGGTATGCTTGATTTTTGTTTAGTGAAGGATTTGAAAGTGAAGTGATAATCTTTACACTTGATGCTTGTTTAAATGAAACTAATCATAAAATGAGAATTTTTGCACTGAGGCACTGCATGAAAACCCTGTCTCAGAGTTTTTACACATTGATAAAATGTCATACTGTTCTGGAGGCTCATGGAAGGTGAGATTCAACAATAGAATTATAGTTATAGAATAAAGAGTTTTTGAATTCTTGTCTCTTAGTTTAGTTAACAAATTTCACTTCTTAGAGACTCAAAACTATGAATTCCATCGTCCCATGTTAGCACTTTCGAAAACTTTATCTTCATATGAATCTAATTTAAATGTTGTATAGATTGCTCTCATTATCTAAGATTACTCCTTGTATGCCTCATTTGAATATGAGTGTTACCATTGGGAGTGTCTTCTTTAGAATAAAACATGTTTTGAACATTTTAAGCTCATGGCTAAGTTAGAGAGGTGAGATAAGTAAGCAGAATTTTAAACAATTGGCCTAACACAGGTGTAGTAGCTCTGCCTAGCATCTGGAATTGGTTCCAGGGAGGCTCATGATGGTTATATACAGAGTCCCCTGTTATATCCTGATTCAAACAGAGAGTGGAAGTATGGAGTAATCAAATGTAGTGATAAGAGTATTCTCTTTTTGTGATCAAGGTGCAGGGGAGTAGAAACTCAAGGCTCGATGGCTAAGGATTTTATCAATTGCAACTTAGAAATAATTGATTTCTTCAACATCCCCTTTCTGGCCCGTGCTGAAGATAGGTATATTAGACCAATAATTAGGCTGTGGACATAAACATTTGGCTAGCAAAATAGTTAACATAAGATTCTATAGCTTATTAACTTGCAATTTTCTGCTTCTGTCTTCCTGATTTTACTTGGCTGAATCAGAATACATTATCACCATTAAAAATTCAGTCACTTAGTCATATGAAAATTGAATTGTGAGTTTGGGAAAAGAAAAATCAGATGGTATTTAGTGCCAAATATTTTGGTCTAGGGATTTAAATTGAACATTACAAATTAGACTGGTTCTAGAATCATAACAAATTTCAGGAAAGATATAACTGGTATGTCCTGTAGAGTCATAGGAATCATCCAATTCAATATTTCTGGCTTGGTTCAAAAGATAACATTTGAGGTAGAAGGTCTGAGGCAAACTGTGGCTGGCGATAATTCCATGAATGAATGGATGAGCTCTAGTTGGTGTGGGTGGCACCCTCCAGATGCTTACTCTTGAAAAGCAGGAAGACATATTCATGCTTATTATGAACAGTGAGGCTCTCATTTTGAATGCAAACCCTTATCCTCTTTGTTAAGGGCAATATGTAGGTTTGATTTCTAAAATCTGACCACCAAAGTGGTTGCTCTCGGATTCAAACTCATCACCTAGTAGTTGTTGCTTGTAAGCCCAAATATTTCGAGTTTTACATAGGTCCTTCAACGATTAATCCTAAAATATTAGGGATAGTATGGAGCTTGACCTCTTTCTCCATACAAGCTCAACAGTTTGAGCAGTAACTTACATAAAACTTTATGCTTTGTTGCTTAAATTTCTTAGAGTTTGTAACATCTACATTGATGGAATGTGATGTATCATTTTAATTCTAATCTAACCATGTGAGGAACAATGTAGGATGGAAACTAGGATTTCTGTCTATTTGGTGGGAGGAAATGAACATGTGTAGGAAACTAAAAACTGCATTATTTTGCTATTTGGTTTCATTTTTTTTTCTTTTTTTGGCCTCAAAATGCAACTTTTGAGATTGTTTAATTTCCATTTGCAGATCATTTCCAATGATCAATACAAAAGCGTGGAGCATCGAGTGGTGGCCAACCCGTTTCACGAGCCACGAGTTTCGATTCCAGTTTTCTTCAACCCAAGCATGATGGGGGACTTGCATGGACCATTACCAGAGCTTGTGTCACCAAATAAACCAGCTGTTTTCCGACAATTCACTCACTCAGATTTCATGACTAGATTCTTCACTAAGGATTTTGATGGCAAGTCCGTGACCAATTACTACCGAATCTAGAAGAGATGAAGGCTGACAATGGATTCACAAGTAAATAACGGATACTTTGTTTAAAAGATGCTGAGTGGCCATGCTCACAGGAAACCAATGAAAAAAGAAAAGAAATATGGTGTCGAATTATAGTTACGATTACTAATGATATGCCCCTGTATGTGCCTTAGATGGTTTAGTAGTTTTTCTTTATAGGAATGGAATAAAGGTTGGTTTGTGCAACTTGCTTCGATTCTGTGTATAGTAAATGAGTGAATCAATAATTTTATACTTTGTCTTGTGATGATGCACAAAAATATTTATGCAAAATCAATCGAGGATAAAGTAAACAAGGTTCAACACGTAAACACAAAGATTGGTGGTTTAGTCTTGGTGACCAACTCCACTGGAAATAGTGACGGTAACTAGAGAATCTTATTATTCAAGAGATGTAGTGTACTGAGATAATGTATAGGTGGGGTTTATAATTTATAGGCAAATGAAGTTAGCGCCGAGGCTCAAATTGAGGCGTCATCCTCGTAATTGATTGCTTGCATGAAGCTCGTCTCATCCTCGTAACGGACAAGGTGATTCCTTGAAGCTTGTCTTATCACGTAATGTGCAAGGTGATTTCGTGACACTGGTGATGTGTCCCTAATGACTGCATCCCCCTGAATTCCCTCTCCTCAGATGGAGATTCTCGTGTGCACAGGATTATAGGTTGGGTCTCTCAAGAAGGTGGGCTTGCCCAACTGTAATTGTGACAACTTTTGTTGATCTGCATCTGTTACTTGGGTCTGGCCTATCACGTTGTACAAATGCTTAGGTGGTTGATGAATAGATAAAATAATAACAAGCTAGATCGGTTTTTTGTTGATATTTTGATTGGGTATAATTAGGCTCTTATTGTAAATTCCAAATTTCAATTTCTTCTGCCGATAAATTACACTTAGTAGCCCTGAACTATAGCTCCAATCTCATTTTGCGCCTTCTATTACAATATTTTTGCATCACCCCTTGCCTATGTTAGTTTGTTGCACATTGACCTAAAAAAGAGATTCTTGAACAAGTTCCTTTCAAAAGAAACAGTGAGATTCTCAAACAAAAATAAAATTTAGAATATAAAATATGAATTGATACTTTAATTAGTCAATTTCACCTCTCAAACTTTGAAGTCATTATGTAGAAACATGCCAACTCATAAAAAAGGTTAACTTGTTTTTAAATGTACTTTCTAGAAAAAAATCACTTAGTTTTAATTCTTTATAAATGCACATTTTAGAAAATTTGCTAATATAGTTGAAAATGTGCAAAGAATATTATGCTTAATGGTTTGAGACTAAACAGGGCTAGTGGAGTGACTCCTTAATGGCCTCATTGGAAAAGGAGCATTAATATAAAGAGGGTTTTCCTATGTGTTATGACTTATGAGCTATATTAAACCACATGCAATGTCATGATATTAGAATCAAATAAGTTGTAGTCATTATAAGCTCATGGCTAAGTTAAAAGAGATGAGATTGGTCAGCTGAATTTGAAGACGATTTGATAGAACAATGTTTTCCCTAGCTCATAGTTATGGATTGATATTAACATGGATGATCTTTAGTTATTTGTTGAAGAATATTTATTTTAATTTTATAATGTAATTTAAGACGTTATTGATGTTTTATTGGGATTAGTTTAGTTGTTTATTGAATTAATTTATGGGTTTTATTGTTTTAATGGTTATTTTAGTATACTCTCATGGTTTGATGGTTGATAGATAGTTAATGTCTCTCTTGTAGATTTTGGGGACATTACAATAATAGATAACCAAAAATTAAGAATGAAGGTAAGCTTGAGAACTTTTAATAACTACAATAATGGTATAAAATAGCAGGATCATTGGAACAAAAATGAGGCGATAGTAGGAATGACACTTAGGGGATAGATTGTTGATAACTTGAGTGGAATGGTAATAACTTGCATATAAGATTTATTTGGGTATAAGTTGAAGAGATAGATCTAAAAATCTTGAATGTCGAAAATATATATGATATTGGATTTGATATTTAGAGGATAATTTGGCATTGAGACTTTATGGTCAATTGGAATTAGAAAGATGGGGTCGACGACTAAGTTTCGAGGATGAAATTTTCTTGTAAGGGGTGGGATTGTGAGACCCCATACTATTTTTAAATAAGGATAATATCAAGAGTCCTCAGAAGATGAATAACATGATGATAGGAACTTTGAATCATTGTTGAAAGATTATTCTTGAAGTTTGAGTTTTGTGCGTATTAACTTTCGAGTCAATTTTAGTTTCGGAAGTATTTAAATTCAAGAAGGGTAGTTAGGTAATTTTTTAAATGCTTTTAGGTCAAAATAAGACTACCATTGAATATGAAAGGTCGAGAAACCTTGAAAGAGGTGATATAAGGTGTATTAGATGTTTGAAAGTATTTCGGACTTTAAACGTATTTTGGAGAGAATTCGGGTAGAAAGGAATTTGACACTACCTTAATAGTTTGGCCATAATTTTTTACCCCGATGTTCGATTGAGCTAATTCTTGCAGCACTATAAAGTAGAGTGTAAGGGTTATAAAAGTGTATTTTGTGAAATTTTCATGAATTGACTTCTAACAAGGTCAAAATAGAGCTGAAAATTGGGATAAAAAGACACCGACGTTAATGCCCGTACCAGAGTTCGAACGCCTTCAACCAAATTTTAGAGTTTTCTCTATTTTCACCTTATAAATAGCTTAGGGTCGTGACCTGAAGCCCTTTTACTTACGTTTCACTCCTAACAAAAGTAAAAAACCTTAAGGAAAAGAAAAAGGAGAAGAACGTGCTAAATCACAAAGGATTAATGCAATAAACTTGTATCAAACACACGTAGAATCATATTACTCGCGGATTAAGGTAGGGTTTTTTTTTTCTGAAATTCACTGATTGAGGGATTAGGGTTATATTATGTATCTTTTGATTCGTATTCGTAATTATATGTTAGATAAACAAGGTTTTGGATTGTTATTCAATTAAATGTATCATTTTCCTTGAATAGACACATGATTTACATCCAAAAAATCCATGTTTTGACTAAAATTCCTAAATTTTGATTATTGTCAAATTGGAATACATTTGTTTTACAATCTCTTACATGTTTCGATGGATTTATTCTTCTACTTGAGAATTGTAGAATTGCAGAAAATGTGGATTTTGTGAAAATATAAAATTATCTCTTGTATGAGTGAGTGTGATGAACATGAATTTCACTCGAATTTATATCGCATAGTGATTAGATTTTTTTTCTTACCTCAAAGGGTTTGAAGGTTTCCTATCACTCATAGTGGAATTGTTTGGTTCCTTGTGAAGTTTAAAATTTTACACTATTCGTTCATGATGATCGATGTTATGGGTTAGTGTACTAGCCATATGAAGGTTCTGTCAATACCAATGAAGGGTATATATTAGGGGTGTCAAACGTGTCGGGTTAAATGGGTGACGGGTGAAAAATATGTAAATTCGTACACGACACTTTTAATAAATGGGTAAAAAATAAAAACACGAACACGAATCATTTAATAAACGGGTAATACGACACGACTTAGTTAACACGTCTAATTTTAAACGAGTCAAGTTGGGTTGAGTCGGGTTAACACGGTAAACCACTTGTTTGATCCATTTACCTGTTTACCACCTGTTTAACCCATTTACCTGATTACCATCCATTTGACCCATTTAACACGGTAAGCCACTTATTTAACTATTTACCTATTTATTTAAAAATGTTATATAATTTTATAAAATTAACAAACTAACACAAATAAATGTGATATTTAAAGATACCATACCACACCATATTATAAAGTACAAACTATAATCCAAAATATCCAAATTCCACCAACAACCATATTACAAATTATAAATACAATCCAATCATAAATACAATCCGAAATAACAATCATATTACAAACCAGAATCTCAAACAACCACAAATTCCATGATTCACAAAATCCAATGAAAGATATCAAATCTCCACCTCCACGATAACGAGCAGATTCAACAATCAAATTCTCATGCCCTACACAAATTAAAATGAAATATTATATAAAATTAATAATTAAATAAACTCATAACTAGATAAAGTACCAAAAATTTGGCATTACCTCTCTTTAGTCATGATCAATTATAGAATTAGAACATTGAGCAGATATAGCTTTATTAGAATTTATATTTTGATTGAAAACATCATCATCTATTTCTCCTTCCAAATCATCACTAGAATAATTTACAACTAAGCACAACAAAACATAAATGAATCAATGATCACATGAATTAGTATAATGAGAAAAATAACACTAGTAAAATGAAATCAAACTTACTGCTCTTCCCATGAATCCAATCTCTAGTACAAATCAAAACTTGGACAATTTCTGACAAAAGTGAACTTCGATACTTTTTCAAAACTCTACCACCGGTACTAAATGCAAATTCAGATGCAACTGTAGAAATAGGATTTGCCATCACATCACAAGCCAACCGAGACAATATAGGATGCCGAAACTGCTCTCCTTTCCAAAAGGTTAGAATATCCAAGTCCTTCTTTCGATCAAGCCTTTTTTCATTAAAATACAACTGCAACTCAGTCACTCGAGAAACAGGAGAATCTTCTTCTTCACGTTTTTCAAAATTCTATATTTTGTACAAAATAATTACGAATATACAATAAACTACATTGCTCACATTCAATTCAAACAAACTAAATTATATTTACCTGAAAAAGGCTTTCGAAATCATCAAGTCCATGAGTCTCGCTAACTTGTTTCACTACTTAAAGTACTTGGAACAACATGTAATAAGTTGACAGAGTACAATTCAAAGAGCTCAAATAAAGTATCTTGAACACACTTGAACTCAAAGGAATCACCACCATAAAATTTTGAATAAGCTCAATCTACAAACTGAATCTTGTACCGAAGATCTAAGATGATAGCAATTGAAAGAATCACACTATACTTTGACCAATACTTGTCAAACTTGACATACATATGACTTCCCGTTATCTTCATAAAACTATCATTATCTGTCAATGCCTCCTTCAAAGTATGTTGAATTAGGAACACTTAGGGGAAGTACAAATTAGTTGTGGGATATGTTGTACTATAGAATAAACAAGTAACTTTATGAAGCACCCTCAACAAATTAGAAATCTTCTTTATTTTGTTCCATTCTTCTTAGGAAAGACAATGTCTATAATTAGAATCACTCAACTGTAAATGAATAAATGCACGACGATAAAAAAGTGCATTATCAAGCATAATATAAGTTGAGTTCCACCTAGTTGGGACATCTTCTCGCAAACCTTTTTTACTCTCCAATGAAACTTGAGCAACACAATTCATGAACTTCTTTTTCTTTCCTGATGAACCTTTAACATTTTAATGTTTTTCTCGAATTTTTATCACTGATTCATCAATTTCTTTAAGTCCATCTTGGACTATCAAATTAAGAATATGTGCACAACACCGAACATGGAAGAACTCACCATCCTTCAAGAGAGCATTTTTAAGGTTAAGTTGATTCTTCAACAACTCAACAAAACAATCATTACTAGAAGCATTATCCAAAGTCAAAGAAAATAATTTCCTTTCAATTCCCCAATCAGTCAAAAATGTATAAATTTTCTCAAACAAGGCAATACCAGTATGGGGAAGGGGCATGAGACAAAAGTTTAAAATTTTTTTCTGCAACTTCCAATCTAGATCAACATAATGGGCTATGATAGAAACATATCCATCAGTCGATATAGAAGTCCACAAATCAGATGTCAAACAAATTCTTCCAGGAAGGGAACCCAACACAATTTTAAGTTTATCCTTCTCTCTCTTATACATTTTTGAACACATCTAACTTTGCAGTATTCCTAGAAGGCATCTTGATATTCTCATAAGCATACTTGAACATTGCTCTAATACCCTCATATTGAACAAATCAAAATGGTAAATCATGCTTAAGTATTGCCTCAACCGCCAACTCACGAAACTTTTCAAGATCAAATTTTGTGGATCGCATTAACATAGATCCTTGACCTTGATTTAGAAGTAATTATCTAATATCCCTGGTGCCTTTTTTCACACATTTTTCCATGTGAGTATGCATGTTACCAGTTTCATGACTAGAATCACATATATATTTGATACCACAAATATTACATGTAGCACGCTTCTTGCCGTCTGGATATTTTTCATTTAATTATGTAAAATATTTTCATACTATTGAAGTCTTTTGTCGCTTACGATTAGATTTATCATTTTTGTAGTTGTACCAGTTGATGTCTGTGTTGTTGGAGCTGCAACTACATTAGATTCATGCCCGACCTGATCTACTTCATCAGAAATTATAATATTATGTTCATAAGAATCCATCTGTTTAAGACAAAAAAATATAGTTAAATTGATTAAATGAAAAATATTTGCGAAGAAAACAATTGAAAAATGATTGTAATTTGATCATTGATTTCCTAAAAACAGTCACATGCATCATTCCATTTAATCATGTTAAGTACATTGGAATTGTGATCATAAGAACAAAATTACATTGGATCTATCTTAGCAGATTAAACTAGCTATTTTTTGGGCACCCAAGGGTTATTATCTATTTTAAGTTGTTTTTGTATTTACAGCTATAGAAATTGATATTTGATTCTAGAAAAGATCATGACATTATTAAGAATTTTCACAAAAGCTTATACTGAGTTTCTCTTCATTCAAGGATACAAAGTATGTGCTCAACAAATCAGTCACCCAATAACATTGCACAAAGTGGTGTGCTCAGTATCACTCAGTTTTAGCACATTACACTATCCAAGATTAGTTCCCAGTAAAGTTAATTATATGACATAAAATTGGAAACTGCATAATGAATTGCCACATGCTTGAGAAATAATGGAAAAGGTTATGTCTTAAGAAATGGCAAGTTCCAATGCTTATCATAGCAAGGGAAAAAGGGGAGAAATATTTCAGATATTTCATGGTGAAGGGCCTGAAGGTTGATAATCTATAGTAAGCACTACCTTCTACATATATAATGTTTAAAACTGGATCTTCATCTGGTTCGAAAAGCTTTTGATTCCATAGCTCACCAACAAACTGAAACTAGTTCTACTTGAATTTACATAAACATAATCAACTCAGATCTAACACAGATCACTAAATAAAAAGATTTAAATTCAAAGATTTACCTGCTCGAAGTCTTGACTCGAAGATTTACAGATCTAACACAGATCTGTTCATAGTCTTTGCTCGAAGATTTGCTCGAAGATCAACTAAACTAATCAACTCAGATCCAATACAGATCTACTCGAAGATTCACAGATCTAACGTAGATCGCAGCTCGCAACTCGCAGCTTGCAACTCAGATCGCAACAACTGAACAACTCAGATCGCAACAAACTAATCAACTCAGATCGCAGCTCGCAACTCGCAGCTCACTGAGAGAGAGGGAGAGAGAAAGAGAGAAAGAGGAAGGAGCAAAAGATGGAGGGCTTGCTGGAATGGACTGGAGGTGCAACAACTGAACAAACCTTCATCAACTATTCAAGAATCTGCAAAATTAGATTAGGGTTAAGGAAAAATAACTTTATATATTTTCTATGTGGCTGTTATTAAAAAAAAATTGACCAATTTTTTTTAAAAAATTATTAATTTATTAATTTTATTTAAACGGGTTAGAAACGGGTTAGCATGTCTCACCTGAACACGATCCGTTTATTAAACGTGTTAAACGGGTTGACCCGTTTATCACCCGAACCCGTTAAAGTCTCACCCAATCCCGTTTAATCAGTGGTTAATCGTGTTATATTTGATTTTGACAGGCCTAGTATACATACTTACTAAATTATTGTGGCCTTGCAGGGATTGATTAGATGGTTTGTGATTGTGGTGTGGTGTGAACTAGATTTATTCAATGTGTAGGTTCATACTAATCAACCTACATATATGAGATATTATGTTATTAGTTTTGGTTTGTGATATGAACTTTACTATTCTGTATTGTAAACTTGAAATCGTTATAATGTCACATGTGTTATCGTAAAACTATATATGTTATTTTGTAAAATTGAGGCTTATTTGTTTTCATGATTTATAAACCTTATTTGGGTTTGAGAGGGTTTTCCTACTGGACTTTATTACTCACCCCTCCATAAAACATGTCTTAAAATGTTGGTATTTAGTATGAACCAGAGCTAGGTGAGTAGATAAATTGGGATGCCGAGATGGATCATGATGTGGATCCGGAAGTGGAAGCTTAGAGAATGACTCCTTAGTTTATAATTTATGAACTTTGATGATTGCATAATGTTATGGTTGTTTCTTTTGTTAGTTTAATGGAGAATAATTACTTTGGTTTGGATGTAACCTTAATGATTGAGTTTTCTACTTTAGGTTTTGTTTAGTTAAGTAATGGATGGTGATTGATTTCAAAATGAAATTTTATGGTATTTGGTATGCTCTAATGTTTTGATGGTTAATAGTTAGTTCGTGCCTTCGTAGTGGACATTGGGTCGTGACAAAATTGGTTGTCGAACGTGGCTGGACTTGTCTATCCTTGTCGTTTCGCTTTCTACTCAGCCAATCCCTATGAACCTCCTTGTCGAGCTCGTCGTCTACTTTAGCATACTATTCTGCCCTGACCATTAATTCCTCCATATAAATGGATGGGCATCTGGTCAAAAATTCACACAACGAGTTTTCTTTTGGTAACTCAATCTTGAATGATGCGACGCAATCTCGGGATTTCAACTCTTTATTTCATTTATTGACTCCCAGTAATTGTGGACATATTGACATAGAGTTTCATCCTGTTTCTTCTTCAGACAAAGTAACACCCCTATGGCCTTTGGGTGTTTGCTGCTTGTAATGAATTGAGCAGTAAACTGCTCAGCTAGTTTCACCCAACTATTAATTGAATTACTTGGGATATGATCGTATCATTTCATAGATTATTCCCCTAAGCTTTTTCGGGAATATTGTGCTTTATTTTCCTATGCACTACCATGAGTTGTTTGTCAGATGTGGGTGGTGAGATCCATGTTGTCATCATTGAGTTTAAAGTTTGGCACCACAAACTTACTAGGTATCCTTTCTTCTTCTATCCATTTGGTGAAGGGAGGCATCTCCACTCCCCCCGAAATATTCTCTCGTGGCTCTCCTAGCCATGTCCTGAGTAGTTTGGCACTCAGGATGTTTTAGGCAACTATCAAGTTCCTTGGTAATAAAACACTTCTAGTTGTTTTCCTAGTCTTCAACTCGAGCAGATTTTGGTCTCTCCCATGTCTATCATGTACATCATTTCCACGCTTGTGTCTAAGCTTGGTCGGGCATCGCCTATAGTCGGCATGATGGGATTATACTCGGTCATTAGTCCCCTTGTAAAAAGACTGTTTAGAGACTTCACAATCGTGGGATCTCCTCAGAGTTTCTTTCAACTCTCGATTCTCCTCTCTTTAACCTTTTGTCTTCTTCCTGGGTCCTCTGGAGCATTCCAATTGGTCCCGAAAGGATTGGATTATACTCATTTGAGTGTTGGTCATTATGTGGCGATACTACGTGCTTCGTACGTTTGACGTGTAACCACAACCGGCGTCAAGTGTACAAGGGAAAATCTTACACCTCTTGATGAAGTGGAAACGAAGGAAATTTTGGTATGAATAGAACGAATTTGGATGCACCTTCCACTGCAAAAGTGAAAAACTGCCACAGGCTGGGTTTGATCGGCCGGAAGCACTCTAATGCTTAAGTCAGTACAGTTCTGAGGTTTAAGCAAGAAAGAATGTGGGGAAAAAAGTGAGTACCATAAACTTAAGTTCATCCGTTATTTATAGGGATCTGTCCGTACTTTTTAGGGTTTAGATTCATGGTTGTATAAGGTGTCACACTTTTTTTTTAGGAAAATCTTTCGTAATTTATGTTAAATCTTTTAGATTTTCTTTTTTGTTGATCGATTCTTTAGGTTACATATTTATTATGTGCACCTATGATTTAGATAATTTTCTTATTAAATGCCTAGCACTGCCTCTGCTTATTTGGGATAGTCTAGCTATTTTTTCATTCAGCCTTAGTCTTTATCAAGAGGTCTACTTGGATTCCAACTTTCATATGCTTGTTTGACCTTTACCGATAGCTTGACTACAACATTGTCTAAGTCATTTTGATGATGAGGATTTATTTTTGGTTTGCTAGGTCCAAAGCTTGTTCGGTTGCTTCTTTTCTGGCTCGGTTAGCGGCGCTCTGCCTTTGTCATATTGACTTTTATTTCTTTTGCCACGCGTCTTTATTTAATGGTTTAATCATACTCAGGTATATTCTAAACTGTTTTAATATTATATATAATTCATTGTACTAGGGTATAATATTATATATAATTTATTGTACTAATATATGATGTACATACAAGAATCTTTATAAACAATGTATTGTACATTTACTTGTATCGTATT
Source organism: Ilex paraguariensis (assembly GCA_963454935.2). Taxonomy (NCBI): domain Eukaryota; kingdom Viridiplantae; phylum Streptophyta; class Magnoliopsida; order Aquifoliales; family Aquifoliaceae; genus Ilex; species Ilex paraguariensis. The sequence continues at coordinate 15,332 of CAUOFW020008682.1, forward strand.
ATTACATACATGTACATGAATACTATCTAATATATGTATTCATCACTTTCAATATGTACATGGTATAAGTTAGATACATATATATATATATATATATATATATATATATATATATATATATATATATATATATATATATATATATATATATATATAATACATGAATGAATTGTATGCATGCACTCTGGAAGGTTCTAAGAACCTATAAATATGATCTCTAAAATGTGCATTTGATGTTTTTGAAAAACAATTATCCAACACTTAAACAATACTGCACACACTTGAGAGTTGAAACCAAAGGAAGGTGCTTTTATTGGTGGAACTCTAGACTTAACCACTTGTACAGAGTTGGTTAGAGTCATACGACGAAGCTACTGCATCTGCATAAGGCTTGAATCTCCTTAAAGAGAATGAGATACCCGCTCCTCAACCTGAATTGTTTCGTATTAAATTTATTATTTTATACTTTGGTTCTCACATTTATTGTAATATCACCAACTTTTTTAAGGAGATTCAAAAATGGAACCTATGCTTGAGAAGCCTATGTACTACATTGGAGATTTCTACAAGCCTTTACAATTGATATAAGCCCAATTCAAGAGATAAAGAGAATTGAAAGAGACTTTACGAAACAAGGAAAAAAGATGTCCCTAGACACATTGAATGCATGTATCCACGTAGAGGAGGAAGTAAGAGGTAAAGATACACTTGTGATTTCAATAGAGTAATATTGTCACCATTTAGGTGCGCTTTCTCTACTCAAATAATTTGCCTACAAATAATAATTATAGAAATGTTTATTTGAAGCCTAGTAAGAAAGTTTGGAAAAACAATGGTAGACCTCAAGACAATAGTGGAAGTTCAAATCATAAGAATATGAACCTATGACCCCCATTACGCAATAAAATTTTTAGTGCTTGTTTTGTCTATGACAAAAGTGGAAATGTTGCTTGAA
>CAUOFW020008683.1:0-16273 GCA_963454935.2 Ilex paraguariensis
AATAAAAGATTTAATGCCATCTTTTAATGATCGGAAAGTATTTACTACAAATAAGTCCATCTATTTTAAATTTCTCAATATAAATCTTATAGACACTATTAAGATAAATTTGTTTTGCTTTTGACTGACTATAGTAATTTTAAAACAGGTAGATATAAATTGAAGTAGAATATTTGCTTGTTTTGTGTATAAATATTCACATATGTATTGAGAATACTTTAAGGAATGGTAGATACAATGAGATCATTCATGAGGTATATCTGCTTATATTTTGTATAATTTATAGGAATTTGGAATACTTTAAGGAATGATGTTAGAGATATATAGTTATTACCTTGTTAGCCACTTGATCAACCAGATCATTGTAGGTGCCGTTGTGGAGTATTAATTCATAAGGTAGGGGGTAACTTTGCTCCAAAATTTTTAGCACCTCATAGAATAGATCAATGCAGAAACCAGAAAATTCCATTCATTCAAACCTGCATCCCAATCCACCTTCACGAATTTCTGATAATATGATGTGGCTGGAACTCCAATCTTCATAGGCTTTGCATTAGTAGGCATTGCCAATCCTTTTGGAACTCGCTTAGGTCCCCTGGCCAATTCACCAAACCAGATAATACTTCCATGTCATTAGTGATATTTTCATGTCCACTTTCTTCAATAACAAAACTCTTTGAGAAACCAAATGTCGATGACCAGAAGCCAAGCTCTTTGTATCTCTTTCCAACAATGTTTACAATTCTAAATAAAGAGGACCCTGCTAGCTCTCCAGCATGGAAACGAATGTCACCACTTAAACCAGTGAAGTTGCTTGATAGAATGCTTTTGAGTAACGTACTTGGACAATCACTGCTATTACCTATTCTCTTTATGGCATTTGTAATGGCAGTAATGCTATCATAGGCTCTAAGGGCATAAATACCCATCTCCGAGTTATCTTCCTCAGGGTAATCCAATTGAAAAACTCGCCGAAAATGTTGCTTAATATCTAGAAATGACCTACTGCCTTCAGCATAATATGTCTTGATTCCTAGAGCACCTTCCATGGAAGAGATAACAGAAGTATTAGCAGAATCCAGGAGGCTTGCGAATCGGTCGGTAATTATCCATGCTGAATCTCTCCCAATAAGCCTCATTTGTTTTGCTTCTCTAAACAAATGAACTATCATTGACGATGATAATTGGAGAACAATAAAAACCCTGGATTGCTTACTCAATAGGTCTGCAACTGCTTCAGTAACAAAGGCTTTTGGGTCATCTAGAGAGGAGAATGATGGAAGGACCAAACGATATTCAATTGTCACGCCAACATCTTGCAGTGAATCAGATAATGCAGCAAACATTCCATAATCGCTACCATAGTAGTCGACCTCATAGATTACTATGGCTCTTCGCCAATTGAATGAGCGAACCACATCTGTGATGCACCTAATTTGTTCAATGACGTTGCTAGCCATTTGTACCAAGAAAGGCCATCGCTGAGGAATGAGTGGTTGTATAATGGCGGCTGATGCAAATGAAATAATAGGCATTTGAGTTTTGCTTGCAATGTCAGCAACTAAAGTTGTTTCTTCCCATGTTTCCATGCCAATAAGGACTTTCACGTTCATTGCTTCCGTAAGTTCTTCAGCTGTACCAAAAATTCAAATTTAATCCATATTTCTACCACAGTTGTTTCCTATTTACATTTGCAGCATTAAAGACATGACAACATCAATAATTAATTTCTTAATGTTTATAGATTTATTTTGTGTGTGTGTACATTGATGTATTCATAGTAGGGTAAATTACATTCAAACCCTCTGAGATTTGTCACTAATACACCCACATCCCCTCATGTATGAAAAATAACATCGTCACCCCTTGAGATTTGATATGTTGTAAGACAAAATCCCTTGACATTAAAGTCTGTTTGAATCACTATCCAATCTTAATTCCGTGATAATATTTTATCTTAAAATTCATAAAACTACCCCTTAATAACCATTACTAAATTACCGAGGCCCAAGAAAACCAAAAATTTGTGCATTTCCTCAAATGCCCCATGAATTCTACTAATTTATTGGAAAATACCCCCTTCTTCAACGTGTTGCACAACACAACCCCTTCCCTCCCACATAACCATGGAATCATCCCTACCACACCCAGCCACCTCACTGCACCAACAACTACCAGTAAACATAAGCTACAACCTCAACCCATCAATCAAAAACACAACATCAGCCCAGCAAATCAGCAGCACCATCACTATTATACACAACTAGCAATGAAATAAACATTCAAATTCAAATCGATAATTGTTGCCTTTAATTTTAGTTCAATAAATTCGATTATCCAAAACTCTTTATGTGTTTATAACAAGACAACAGAATCAAGAGATGATTCAAACGAGAATTTGAGTTGCTTGTGTGTGGACTGGTGTGTGTATGTGTGTATTTGAGTGTGTGTGAAATCACGAGAAAAAGAAGGTGTATGAAAGGAAGAAGATGGGAAGATGTGGGTTTCATCAGGTGTTGGCAATGAGGTAGGGTTGGGGTTGGCACTTGGGGGCAATGGAGTGAAGGTGGGGGATGGTGAGTTACATCACTGGTGGAGTTAATAATGTGGTCAGAGGCAGGTGGGTGGGCATGGTGGTTAACTGGAGTTGGGACAGTGGCTTTGATTAAGATGAAGGGTGTAGAAAGTGGTGGGCTCTTTATAGGTTTGAGGTTATTTGGATATGGATTGTGGCAATTATATGGATGGAATAAGTTGTCTAGGGTTAAGTTTCTTTGGGTTATTGGTAAGGGTTAATTAATCTTTTCAATATTTCTGTTTGTGCGGTTTGCAAACTATTGTTGAAAGGGGGTGCTAGTGTAAATTATCATACCTGTGGGGTCTGTGTGTATTAGTGACAAACTTCAAGGGGTTTGAATATAATTTATCCTTAATAATAGTACTGAGGCAAAGGAAAAATCCTGTTGGTCGGCACCTACTAGGGTAGCCTTATGCAAGTTGGCATATTGCTTGGGGCAAGACGCCCCCGATCAGCGTATTGCTTGGGGCAAAACTTGCTGGTCGGCACCCTCCTAGGGAGGTCCTTGCCAGTTGGCACCTCACACCAAAATCCACCAAGGCTCAACCATCTCCTTTCCACTTACGTTGCTACGAGCTCCCTCTGGCTCGTCTCTACTAGGCGAGTCCTACTCTATTAAGGATCAACCTAGGACCTAGAGTTTTAGTACAATACTACTTGAACAAATAGGAGCTAATGATAAGAACCTAGGAGTAAGAGTCCTGGTCTAACTCTACACCGAATATCTAGGACCTGGTGATGATGTCCATTTTATCACAACCTAGAGTTTGGGTTCCTTTGGGACACAACTTCCTACCACTATAAATAAAGGCCTCCAAGAACCAAGTAGGGCTTTCAATCTTAGCCTATTCACTCCATACTCTTCTTCGACTTAAGTATTAGAGTCCTTTTGGCAGCCTCCAGCCATCAGTTCACCTAGGTGTTCTCTTGTCTTGCAGGTTACTGAGAACCATCGACCCTTCAACTAGCCTCTTGGCATTTACACTACCCCAATCCTTGAAAATCCCTCAAACTATAAACTCCAATTTCCCAAAGACACGTTTCTTCAAGATGGACAGAAGTGCTTAGAAGAGCAACCCCCTCTCTATCATAGCTTACTGGCCCTTGGTGAAAGAAGCAAACCAGCTACCAAGGTTGCCTATTAGGAAGTAATAAGGAAAAAGACAGAGGAGCTAGAAGCCCTCAAGAAAGGGCTCATTCTCCAAAGGGGCAATAAACTTACAAGTTAGGCTATATGCCTACCTCGTCAAAGTGACCACCATAATGATCATTCACATGATGCTCAATCCACCAGTCACATGAACAGGTCACTGGCAAGGATCTATTGAACCAATGATCAGTGTCAAGGCAGACACTCATCGAGACACACTACTTCTCAACGCCAGTGTCAAGGCAGACACTCATCGAGACACACTACTTCTCAACGCTTTCCTAGAGACTCTTCACCCAGACGACATCCTCCTCGTCATGTGGAGAAAGGGGTGAGTTGCATAACGAAAGACACCCTAGGGAATATAGAGAAAGGAATGGGAGTTCAACCTGTTACTCTACATGAGATGATTGGTATGATGATTATGGAATACAAAAGCATATGTGTTTTGATCCAGCCTGCGAAAACACCAACCATCCTTCACGCAACATTGGCCAAGATAACCTTGTATACTCGGCCAAAAAGAGGGCAAGGCAGACCTTGCTTTAGATAACCACAACTCCTTTGGTTTGATCCATACAGGAATCCGAGCCTCCATATAAGTTCTCTCCTCTGTCCTTCGAGTTGTATGATAGAAAGTTTGATCCGGTCATCCACATAGAGAACTTTACTAATAAGATAACCCTTTGGAAGAACAACGAGGTGTTGATGTGTAATATGTTCTCCTCTAGCTTTGGGAGATCAACTCTTAAGTGGTTTTATGGGATGCTCATGAACTCGATTTTCTCTTGGGAATAGCTTTCTGGGGAGTTCATATATTGATTCATAACCAATAGTTGAAAGCTGATGACAATTGACTCACTCTTGGTAGTACGATAGAAACATAGAGAGACTCTCCGTGAGTATGGCACAAGGTACTTGGAAACCTATACTGACATAGAAGAGTGCGATGAGAAGACCGCCTCTGTCTCTTCCTGTTTGAGCCTCCCAAAGGAAAACAAATTGAGGAAGCATCTCAACATGTGGCTGCCCCAAAGTATGTCACACTTGTAAGAGCATTTCAAGCAGTATGTGAAGGTGGAGGATGACAAGGGACCAGTCAATTGGCTACCAATTTTTCCAAAGAAGAACCAGATAGAGGAAGACAACACTTCCAACCCATCAAGGAGAGATGGATCATCCAAGGGAACGAGAGACTCTTACCAAGGAACCAACACTATCTTCAAGGAGCGTATCTATCAAGTCTTAAAACAAATTAAAGACAAGCGATGTTTTAGATGGCCACCTAAGATGATAGTAGATCTATCAAAGAGGAAGCAAAAGCTCCCTTATTCTTATCACAAGGACAAAGACCACCAGACGGAGAATTGCTAGACACTCAAGTGCCAACTAGAAGAATTAGTCAAGCAAGGCACCTCTCTCTGTACATTGACAAGGAAAAAACTGCCAAGGAGTAGGGAGAGCAACAAATCTACTCAGATGACCAACCAGATTACTAAGTTTTACTTTTAGCTTAGTTGATAGTGTCTTATTATTTCAATAAGTCTTCAATGACATTTGTTTCTCATTCTTGTTGATTAGTAAAAAGATATTTGTTTTTCACAACTTTAAGTGTTCCTCTATTTGTGGTTATTGCAGCTTGCATGGTTGCCCCTTAAGACTTCTTCACCTTAAGCCAACCTCCATGGTTGCACCTCAAGGCTCCTTCACCCCAAACCAATCTTCATGGTTGTACCTCATGCCAACATTTATGGTTGCACCTCAAGCCATCCTCCGTGGTTACACCTCTAACCAACTTTTGTTGTTGCACCTCAAGCCAACCTCTACAGTTGCACCTCAAGGCTCCTTCGCCTCTAGCCAACCTCCACGGTTGCCCCTCAGGGCTACTTGGCCTTTAAGCTAACCTCCACGGTTGCCCTTCAAAGTTACTTGGCCTCCATGCAACCTTTAAGGTTCCCTTCAAGGTTACTTGGTCTTCATGTGACATCTAAGTTGCCCTTGATGGCTACTTGGCCTCCATACGACCTCTTCGGTTGCCTTCAAGGCTACTTGGTCTCAATGCAACCTCCACAGTTGCCCTTTAACCTACTTCACCCCCATGCAACCTCTAAGGTTGCCCTCTAAGTTACTTACTTAGCCTTCGAAGGATGACCAACAACTTCTACGATTGCTCAGTAGGCTACTTAGCATTTCTTAAGGATTTTTCACCTTTGAGCATCAGACAACTTAACTCATGGTGACCCTTACCCATTGGTCTGAACGGGGGGCACAAATGTTAGGGGATTCAGACCACCACCACCAAGGAGCTTCTCCATGATCTTAGGAATTGGGAAGTCAATCTCAAGCCATAAAACATCCTCCCAAACTAGATATGACCCATCGATCCCAACTTGAATCTCAAGCAACTCTTATTGCTCAACTTGCTTATGAGCAAAGTAAGTCAGTCCATTGTACAAGCAACAATGAATGCTTCTCATTTCCTTGTATTAGCCAAGCTCCAACCTATGAACCAAGTGAAATACCACAAAAAGAAGTAAGTAAAAAGGAGAAGAGAAAGAAGAAACTTAAAACATTAATCATTTAGGAAATAGAGGCCTAAAAAAAAAACTAAGTCCTCCGAAAACATACCTTAATTAACTTTATTTGTTAATTGAGGTATGAGGGGTAATTGTGAGGCAAAGGCAAAAGCCTGTCGGTTGGCACCCACTTGGGTAGCCGTATGCCGATCGGTATATTGCTTGGGGCAAGATCCCACCGGTTGACACCCTACTAAGGAGGTCTTTATCGGTTGGCACCTCATACCCAAAGCCACCAAGGCTCAATCATCTCCTTTTCACTTTACGTTGCTACGAGCTCTCTCAAGCATATCTCTACTAAGCAAGTCTTACTCAGCTAAGGATCAACCTTGGACCTAGAGTCCTAATACCATAGTACTTCGAACAAATAGGAGCTAATGATAAGGACCTAGGAGAAAAAGTCTTGATCTAACTCTACACCAAATATCTTAAGTGCTGATGATGAGGTTCATCCTATCACAACCTAGTGTTTGGGTTCCTTTGGGACACAACTTCCTACCACTATAAATAAAGGCCACTGGGTACTAGGTAAGGCATTCAATCCTAGCCTATTCACTCCATACTCTTTTTTAACTTACGATCTGACTTAAGCATCAAAGTCCTTTTGGCTGCCTTCGACCATTGGTTTACCTAGGTGTTCTCTTGTCTTACAGGTTACTTAAGGTTTCCTCACTGTCCTCTCTGTCTATATGAGGTGGTTACTTTTTGTCCAAAATTATACCCACACAATTTAGAAGTTGAGCCCCCACGTAAGTTATCTCCTCTATCCTTCGAGTTGTATGATGGAAAGTTTGATCATGTCATCCACATTGGGGCCTTTACTAATAAGATGACCCTCTGGATGAGCAAAGATGCATTGATGTGTAAGATGTTCCCCTCTAGTTTAGGGAGGTCAACTCTTAAGTGGTTCCATGGGATAACTATGAATTCAGTCTTTTCTTAGGAACAGCTCACAGGGGAGTTCGTCTCTCAATTCAAATCCAATTGTCGAGAACCAATGATCATTAACACACTCTTGGTGCTATGCTAGAAACATGGAGAGACTCTCTGTGAGTATACCACGAGGTATATGGAAACTTATATCGACATAGAAGAGTGCGATGAGAAAAATGCCATTGTCTCTTTCCATTGGTCCTCCCCAAGGAAATTGAATTGAGAAAGTACCTCACCATGTGGTCGCCTCGTAGTATGTCATACTTGCTGAAGCATATCAAGAGGTACGTGAAGATGGAGGATGACAAGGGACCAGTCGACTGGCTACCAAAGAAGAACCAAATGGAGGAAGACAACACTTCCAATCCATCAAGGAGAGATGGGCCATCCAAGAAAACGAGAGACTTCTACCAAAAAGCCAACACTATCTTCAAGGAGCCTCTCTATCAAGTCCTGAACCAAATCAAATACAAGGAGTATGTTAGTTGGTCATTTAAGATAATAGGAGATCCATCAAAGCGGGACCAAAACCTCCACTATTCTTATCACAAGGTCAAAGGGCACGGAACGAAGAAATGTTGGGCACTCAAGCCCCACATAGAAGAGTTGGTCAAGCAAGGCTACCTCCCTCGGTACATTGATAAGAAAAAGACTACCAAGGAGTAGGAAGAGCAATATATCCAATCAAATGACCAACCAGATAACTAAGTTTTACTTTTAGTTTAGTCAACAACATCTTATTATTTCAATAAGTCTTCAAAGACATTTGTTTCTCATTCTTGTTGATTAGTAAAGAGAAGTTTGTTTTTCACAACTCTAAGTGTTCCTCTATTTGTGATTAGTGCAACCTCCTTGGTTGCACATCCAACCCACCTCTGTGGTTGAAGTTACAACCAACCTCCTTGGTTAATTGTATCTCAAGCCAATCTCCTTAGTTGCATCTCAAGCCAATCTTCATGGTTGCACAGCATCTTAAGCGAAACCTCTTTGGTTACACATCAAACTGACCTCCGTAGTTGAACCTCAAGGCTACTTCACCTCTAGCCTGCATTCATGGTTTCAGTTCAAGGCTACTTGCCCTCTATGCAATCTCCACAGTTCCATTTCAGACTACGTCAGCTCCATGCAACCTCCACGATAGCCCTTCAGTCTACTTCGCCTCCATGCAATCTCTAAGGTTGCCTTCAAGGCTATTTGGCCTCCATGCAACCTCCACAATTGCCCTTCATGCTACTTATCCTCCATGTGACCTATAAGGCTTCCCTTCAAGATTACTTGGCCTTCATACAATCTCCACTATTGTTCTTTAAGCTACTTCGCCTCCATGTGACCTCTAAGGTTTCCTTTCAAGGCTTATTGGCCTCCATACAACCTCCATGGTTACTCTTCAAGCTACTTCGCCTCCATGTGACTTCTAAGGTTTCCCTGCAAGGCCACTTGGCCTCCATACTATCTCCACGGTTGCCCTTTAGGCTGCTTAGCCTCCATTCATTATCTTGCAACCACTAAGGTTATCCTCTGGGCTACCCAACCTTTAATAGACATCTCAAGTAGGCTACAGTTGCTTGTTTGGTTATTCAAACTTCTCATGATAATATTCCTCCTATGTCAATTATACAATCTCACACTTAAAGGCATTTTCTCAAAGGCAAAGGGAGCTTGTTAGGCAACAACTACCAAACCAAATCTCAAGCAAGTTGAAAGAAAAATTACTCAATCACAAAAGAGTAGTTACTTACATTACAAAAGAAGAACAAAGTCTATGCGGCATCAAATGCCTCAACCTCAGAGGACCCTTTTCCTTCAGTCAGAGCGGAGGCACATGTGTTAGAAGAGTCAAAGCACCATCACTAAAGAACTTCTCCATGAACCTACGAATCATGAAGTCATTCTCAGGCCATGGAATGTCCTCCCAAACTATATATAACCCATCAATCTCAGCTGTTTGAGAGCTCCTCCCAAACCATCTCTAAAGGACTTGTTCATCTCTCTTGCATATTTTTTCTTGACTTTGTCCAAGATCCGAGAGTAATGATCACTAAAAACATTCTTCACTTGCTCCTTTATCTTAGCATGCTCCCTTTTAGCCTTATCAAGTTCCTCTTGAAGTTCATCAGCTCGAGTCTCTACCTCAATAGCCTTCTTCTTCAAGAAGGCATTCTCTACTCTAGAATCCTTAAGTTGCTTCTCAAGCATATCTACCCTGACCCTGTCAAATTTAGCCTGACTCTCTAGCAATTCTTATCACTCAGCTAGCTCATGAGCAAAGTAAGTCCCCTGTACAAACAATAATGATTGTTTCTTCTTTCCCTCTATCAACCAATCACCAACCTATGAACCAAGTGAAGGAACACAAATGGAAGTAAGTGAAGAGGAGAAAAGAGAGATGAAACTTAAAGCCCTAATCCTTTAGGCAATAAAGGCTCACAAAGTCCAATCTCTTCAAAAATATGTCTGGATTAATTTGATCAATTAAAAGAGGTATGAAGCAATTGTCAGACATAAAGTTAATGGGTAAGGCCTTTGGCATTACTGTTAGTCAGCACACCCTTGGGGAGGGTCCTTGTTGGTCGACATTTGAAGATACAAGGGCCTGCCTATTGGTACCTTCACCCGGAGCCTCCAAGACTCAAGTTGGTTTATCCCTGATCAAGCTACTACAAGTCCACATCGTGTCCACTTCCTCTAGGCAAGTCTTACTCGACTAAGGTACAACCTAGTAGAGTCCAAGTCTAATATCACTCTGAATACCTAGGAGGTGGTGATAATACAACAAGGAGCTCGAGTCCTAGTAAAATACTACTTCGAGCAACTAGGAGCTGGTGAGAAGGACTTAAGATCAAGAGTCCTAATCTAACTCTACCTCGTACTTCTAAGACCTGGTGACGAGGATGAGCCAATCAACCTAGAGTTTGGGTTCATTTGGGATACATCTCCCTATTACTATAAATGGCCTCCAGGTACCAGGTTAGGTATTCAATCCTAGTCTATTCACTACATACTATCTTCGACTCACTTTTTGACTTAAGCATCGAAGTCTCTTTGGTTATCTCCGGCTATCGATTCACCAAGGTGTTCCCTTGTCTTGTAGGTTACTCAAGGCTTCCTCGTCGTTCTCTCCATCCATACAAGTTGTTGGTTCATAGGGAAAAATTAATCTTGCACAATTGGCATCCTCTATAGGAAATGACTAAGTTTTCTAGCAACCTAGAAGCTTTGAACCATGTCTGGCGATAGAACCAAAGACCCTTTAACTAGCTGCTTGGCATTTATACTACCCTCAAATTGAGACCTTCAATTGCCCAATGACAAGTTTCTTCCAGATGGACAGAAATGCCCAGAAAAGCAACACCCACTCCATTACAACCTATCGGACCTGAGTGAAAGAAGCAATCCCGTTACTGAGGTTGTCTATTAGGAAACAATAAGAAAAAAGGCAGAGGAGCTAGAAGCCCTCAAACGAGGGCTCTTTCTCCAAAGGTGCAATAAACTTGCTAGTTAAGTCATATGCCCACCTTGTCAAAGTGAACACTCACACGAGGCTCAATCCACTTGTCACAGGAATATGTCACTAAGGAGTTATTCGACCCATGATCAGCGTCAAGACATATATTCACCGAGACACACTACTTCTCAATGCTTTCTTAGGGATCCTTCACCCAAACAACATCCTCCTCATCATGTGGAGAGGGGAGGCGAGCCATATAAGGAACACTACCCTAGGGAGTGTTGAGAAATGCACAAGAGTTAAACCCATCATTCTACATGAGATGATTGGTACAATGATTATAGAAGAACGAAACGTAGGCGCTCAAAACTAGCCTGTGAAATGGCCACCCAGCTACAACACAACTTTGCTCAAGATGACCTCATATATTCAAGGAAGGAGAGAGCAAGGAAGACCCTTGTAAAATGACCACTACTCCTTTATTTCGATCCATACGAGAAGCTGAGCCCCCACGTAAGTTTTCTCCTCCATCCTTCTAGTTGTATGATGAAAAGTGTGATTCCGTCATCCACATTAGGGCCTTCACTAATAAGATGGCCCTCAAGATGAGCAATGATGCATTGATGTGTAAGATGTTCCCCTCCAATGTAGAGAGGTTAACTCTTAAGTGACTCCATGGGATACCCGTAAATTCGATCTTCTCTTGAGAATAGCTTGTAGGGGAGTTCATATCTCGATTTATAGCCAATAGTCAGGAGTCAATGACCATTGACACACTCTTGGCGCTATGCTAGAAATGTGGAGAGACTCTCTATGAGTATGTCATGAGGGACTTCAAAACCTCTATTGGCATAGAAGAGTGCGATAAGAAGACCATCGCTATTTCTTTTCGTTTGGGCCTCCTCGAGGAAAAAATTGAGGAAGTACCTCACCATGTGCCTACCCAGAGTATGTCATAATTATAGGAGCATATCAAGAGGTACATGAAGGTGGAGAACAACAAGGGACCAATCAACTGGCTACCAAAGAAAAACCAGATGGAGGAAGACAACACTTCCAACCCATCATGGAGAGACGGGTCACCTAAGGGAACGAGGGACTCCTACCAAGGAGCAAACACTGTCTTCAAGGAGCCTATCTATCAATCCTAGACCAGATCAAAGATAAAGAGTGTTTTAGGTGGCCACCTAAGATGATGGAAGATCCATCAAAGTGGAACCAAATGCTCAATTGTTCTTATCACAAAGACAAAGGCCATCAGACAAAGAATTGTTGGGCACTCAAGTGCCACCTAGAAGAGTTGGTCAAACAAGGCCACCTCTCTCGGTATATTGAAAAGGAAAATACTACCAAGGAGCAAGAAGAGCAAGAAATCCAATCAAATGACTAACCAGATAACTAAGTTTTACTTTTAGCTTATTCAACAATGTCTTATTATTTCAATAAGTCTTCAAAGTCATTTGTTTCTCATTCTCATTGATTAGTAAATAGAAGTTTATTTTTCACAACTCTAAGTGTTCTTCTATTTGTGATTATTGCAGACTCTGTGATTGCACCTATAACCAACCTCCTTGGTTGCACCTCAAGCCAACTTTCATTGTTGCACCTCAAGCCAACCTTCATGGTTGTACCTTAAGAATACTTCGCCTCTAGCCCACTTTTGTGGTTGCACCTCAAACCAACCTTCGTGGTTGCACCACAAGGCTACTTGGCCTTCATGCAACCTCCATGGTTGCCCTTCAAGCTACTTCGCCTCCATGCAACCACCACAGTTGCCCTTTAGACTACTTTGCCTCCATGCAACCTCTAAGGTTGCCATTCAAGACTACTTAGCTTCCATGCGACCTCCAATGTTGCCATTCAGACTACTTCGCCCGATGCCAATTGTGTAAGGATAATTTCACACAAAGGGTTAATTAGTCTTTTCAGTATTTTTGTTTGTGCCACTTGTAAACTGTTGTTGAGAGCGGGTGTTAGTGTAAATTACAATACTTGTGGGGTTTGTGTGTAGTAATGACAAACCTCAAGGAGTTTGAATATAATTTACCCTTAATAATAGTTCTATATCTTAACAAAACGAATGTAGATATATCAACATTATAATCAATTGCAATCAATCTAGATACTATATATAGATGAATAAACATCCAAAAAGGACATAGAGAGAACTTATATAGAGGGACTAATTATTGTCCATTTCTGAAGGCACGTAGTAATAAAAAAATGGTCAACAATAAAAATATTTGTATTCACACCCAAAATTAAATCAAAAATATAGAGGAGAGAGTAAATAATTTAAGCACCGATTATAGTGGGGGTGAGCAGTGGTAATGGTGGTGGGAGTCAGCAGTAGGTGGCGATGATCATGGTAATGGTAACAATGGTGATGGTGGTGGTGGATTTGGGGTGACGATGGTTGTTGTGGCAGCAATGAGTGACGACGGTGATGGTGGTTGACAATGGTGGTGGTAGGGCGATGACGGGGGTGGTGGCGGTGGTGGGTTATGGGGTTGGGCAGTAACGATGGTGGTGAGGGGCGACGATGAGTGTTTTTGGGCGATAGTGTGATGGGTGATGGCGAAGAACGGTGGTGATAGGTGTTGTAGGGGTGTCTAACAGTGGGCAGAGGCAATGATGGCCGATGATGGGTGGTGGTGGTTATGGTGGGGGTGGGTGACAGTAACTGGCGATGATGGTAGGTAATGACGGGTGGTAGTGGTGGTGGGTGGTGGAAGTGGGTGGCGGGTGGGTGTTGACGGTGGACGCGGTGGTAGTGGGATGATGGTGGTAATGCTAATAAATATAATAATGAGATGATATGACGGTGAACGACGGTGATAGCAATCGGTAGTAGGTGACGATGTTGGGGATGGTAGTGGGTGTAGGGTGGTGGTGGTGGTAATGGTCATAGTTGTGAGGGGTGAGGGTGGGCTGTGGGGGTGGTAGTGGTAGAAATGATGATAGGACAATGACGATGATGGTAGGATTGTAGCAGTAGTTATGGTGGTGGTAGGGGTAGCGGTGGTGGTGGTGGTTGGGGTGGTATTGGTGATGGTGGTGGGGTGATGGGGGTGAGGGTGGGGGGGGGGGGGGGGAGGCGATGGGTGTGGTAGTTGTGGGGCAGGGTGTGGTGGTGGTTGTGATAGAGGTGGTTTGCCGGTTCTAAACACTATTTAAAAAAAATATTTATGCGAAATTATAAGTTCTAGAAGTACTTTTAAAAAGTCATCTTAAATACACACTTAGGGGTCTATTTTCTCTATTAAATTTGGGGTATTAATATTAGCCGTCAAATTAACTTTAAAGTAAAATTTAAAGAGATCTCAATCACGAAAAGTAAAAATCATTTTGTTTATCTTTTAAAATTTAAATTGTATTGTAATTTATTATATAGATAGAAGAAAGTGCACTCAAAGAGGGTCATGATTATGATCGTGGATTTTGACAATGAAAAATAAAGAACCAAAACCAAGGTGGGAGAGAGTGAGCTGGGACCGCCAAGGGCCCCAAGGGCCGGGGGAGGTGGTGTTTGGGTAATTAAACTCTCCATTATCAAATTAATAATTATAGTGAATTAGTTCAATAGATTGTGAATAATTTAGGTTTAAATAGTATTATTATTTGAAAAAGGGTGGGCAATTAATAGTAAAGAGGGGTACAATTATCATTTGGATGGTGATTTGTTTATTAGTCATATTTGAATTGTCTAACTTATTTTAATCCAATAAATAATTACTCCATTATTAATTAAGTCTACACTCAACCTATTAAAATTTTTGGGTAAATTACATTTACATTCCCAGAGATTTATTACTAAATTATACGGATCTTCTTAAGCATGAAAATTACGTTAATATCCCCAGAGAGTGACAAAAAGTTGACAAACCAAAGGAGGATTATAAAACTATTATTATTCTCTTCAATAAAAAATGAACAAAATCAACCTCAACCCACCAACCCAAAACAAAATCTAAAAGGAAGCTTTAAATTTCAGACCCACTTTCTAATTAGGCGCCGTGTATCACAAATTCCATCCAAATTGTTGAAATTTGAAATGATAGCACTTTAGCCTAAAAATAGAAAAGGGTTATGTGCTTATTTTGAAACAACATGAAAGTAAAGTGCTTAAATGGCAAACCACATGGAGGGTTAAAAGAAGTTTGTTCTAATTAATTCCCGCTTTCTTTTTTAGATATATCTCCATTTAATAACAAGTTAAGGGACATGTCAAAAACTTGAGCAAACAAAAGAAAGAAATAAAGAAAGAAAAAAATCAAATGAGCAAATGAAAATCTTTCTTCTAATATGAATAGCATTACATAATATGCAGAAAATTGAATACTTATTATCAAGTAACTAAGGAAGGCAATGTGAAATGCAAGACGAAACCAATGTCTAGTAAAGTAGATAATTTATTTTCTGAAAGGCATGGAGGGGTGATTAGGTAATAGCCAGCTTGTTGATTTCACTAGTATCCATTCTTTTGTCAATTCAATAAAATAATTGTTAAAAAATTATCTCTTTAAAACTTCCACGTTATTTCAAACCAATGACTTCAGTAATTTCTTTGTTCTAATTTTTTGTGTTGAATTCTAGCTTCTATGTGCATGAATAAGATAATCATATATCGACTGAGGTAAACCACTTACATATTGTTTCTGTCTTTCTCTCACAGCTTAATCCATTACCGATCCATATATCCACACTACTCCCTCTCTGGTACATCTAACCACTGTTCTGGGCTTGGGCTAAACATTTTCCGAGCACCATCAAAATATATGTGCGTAGGTGGGTTAAAAAATCATATTTTCATTTGCTAATGAAAAGCCTAATATGTTACATCAATGTAATAGTATCTAAGAATTGTAAACATGGAATAAAAATCAACTCTATTTACGGGGTCAAAAAATAATTACACAAAGATAAAACGTATAATCTGGAAAGACAGTAAAATAACTTACCTGCATAAAGAGCTCGGATGGGATTTCCCTCGGGATTGTGAAAATGAAGAGATACCTTGTGATACACAGAGGAGCTGTTGAAGTTCTGAGCAGCTACTTTCATCGCTGTTTTCACTTCTTTGCCGATACGGGTACTATCGTCGATGATTGCCCCGATGCCCGTGGTTTCGGTCTGTGCAGATGTGAAGGTCCAATAGTTGGAGAAAATGAGTAGAAGATAAATGAGTACAGTTGGGAAGAAAAATGTTGGTTTTGCAACTGTATTACCAAAAGTGACTAGGAAAGGCATTTTGGTTCTAAGCATAATCCCGACGATGATGGAACACTTTTTTCTCTTTATGGTATTTATAGGATCAAGAAAATCAATGTAGTTGTTGGCACATACATGCATACTTATATTCACAAGGCATGTACAAAAGCCATGCATGCATGAACCTGCTTAGAAATTTACATAGAAATGTTAAATCTAGTCAATTATATAAAAAATTATTTTACTTCGAACCATGTAATTAACCAGTCAAGCACTTCGACATGAGGCTTATGTACAATCAATATATTCTAATTGGTTGATCGCAAAAATTCTAAGAACATGACTTGTGTGATATAACTACGATTTTAGAACTGGGA
>CAUOFW020008684.1:0-16266 GCA_963454935.2 Ilex paraguariensis
GAAAGTTAAGATACTCAACTAACTTGAAATGTACTAGAAATAAATGAACTTAAAGACAATAAAGGAAGCTTACAAGATCCTTACAAAAGATTACAAGTGAAATGGATGGAAGAAATGTAAAAATCTTATGCTTTCTCTCTCTAACTATGTCTTCTACCTGGAGCTCCTCTCTCTACATTGTAATACATTCAAAATAATTCAATAGTAATCCCTATTTTTGTCCATAGAGAGCTCCTTAGGTGTGTGACATACCTTCCATCAAGAGGGGGCTGATTGGATGGAATGTTATAGGCTAGGACAAGCATAGCCTTCCCCTCTCTTTTCCTTCCTCTTCTATCTCCTCCTCATTAATGCCAAGGCCCTCAAAGTCCAACTAGAGGTGAAGGGAGGCTCGTAGAAGTGTAAAGGATGTCAGGAGAACTGTGGAGAAGTGTAAGTGGGACCCCCAAATGGCAGAGCTTGAGTTATAGGTTGTATGGGCAAACTGGGCAAAACCTTCTAGAAGGTCGACACAAAAGGTTTGTGTAGGAACAGTTAAATGAGCATTCCAATGAGCCAAACCTTCTGGAAGGTATATGAAAACCTTCTAGAAGTTTCATTCCAGTAGACAAAACCTTATGGAAGGTTTCTGGCAACGAATAGGTAGACCAAGCACAAACCTTCCAAAAGGTTTCTAGCCAAACCTTCCGGAAGGTTTTCATCGAAAATGCAATTTTCTTGGTTTCTTCACCCTCCAACCCTTCCTTTAAGCCATCCCTTCATCTTCATTGATTTCAAACACTTCATTGGAGGTATAACTCCCATTATTTACGCATTTTCACCTACATTTACACAAAACTCCATTAAAGCTAAGCTTAAACATATTTCTTCCCAATTTCAAGTATAAAAGGGTAGATTAGCACGTATTATAAGTCATATTTTTGTGCTAATCACACCCCCTAACTTAAGTTTTGCTAGTCCATAGAAAACATTATTTCAAACTACGAACTATAAATTAAAACAAAATTCATTCATTCAAACAAACATCCAAACACTCAAAATGCATAAATCACATTGCAATTACATAAATGACTTTGGACAATGATAAACAAGACAAATGTGGTATTTCATTAATCATTTAAGAAAGTTCTTTACAATGGGTTCAAGTTCCAAAAAAATGGCCAAAACCTAAAGATGCTTCTACTAGCCGACACAAGAACCCCTAGCTATATACAATCAAAATTCAAAAGAAAATACAACGATCCTCAATCATCCTCATCATCAAGCGCATCCTCCTCCTCGGTATCCGACTCCTCAGAATTTGACTCCTCAGACTCTGATTCATCGACGTCAACAGTCATGGATGGCACTAGAGCTGTGGTTGAAGGTCCAGCAGGTTGTGGCGAAGGTCCTCTGGGGATAGGCTCACTTGGGAAAGTGTGCTAGAACAATTGTGTCACCATCAATGAGATCCCATGTATAGTGGACTCCAAGCATCTAGATGCTGGGGTATGGTGCGAGCTGAGGTAGTCACAGTGCTGGAGCAAAAGGTGCTGAAGAAGATGGCCTGACTGTTGATAGCTTTGGCCTTGGGCCTCTTGCTCTCTCTCCCCCAGTCTTGGCAGCTCTTTTGCTGCTGCTAGACTTCCCAATCACTCTAGTCTCAGGGGGGAGGATGGTGTCATGTGCATAGTGTTTCTCCTTGGCGCGATCACACAACTTGGTGACGAGGCTGCCAAAGGGGAGATTTGCCTTCAGCTTTGCGACTAGGGCAAACTCCCACATCTTTTCCCATATAAGGTACGCTATATCCATTGGCACCCCTATCATGAAAGCGTGGAGGAGGGCCAATTTTTCATTGTTTGGTTTCTTTTCCAAACCCGGGGCATAAGATTTTAATGAATTACTTTATTCATAACCCCATATGAGTGCTTGAGGCACCCGACCAACGTCATTCCTTTGAACGTGGTCGGGTCCTTATAGGTGAGGGCTATGTAGTCCGAGAGAGTCCTACCCTCGTCCACATTGTGTGGGTAGACTGGGGTGGTCGAGGGAGGCCTTTCATACTCCATAACAGTGGCGATCATGGCGGGGGTTACCTCAACGGTCTTCCCCAGCACATTTGTCCTCAACCTACTCCCACCCTCACCAAAAACTAACAACTGCTGGTAAAACTCAAGGCACATACCCAAATTATATCCCTTAAACTCCTCGAACCACACCTTCAATTCATGAGCCTCAATCACTCTTACAACCTCATCACTAGGTCCAAGAGAAACTTTGTCAACATATCTCTCGCATATTACACCCTTTTCCTCAATCCTTTGTCTCTGGACGTCGTGCCTGGCTTTGGTGCGTCTCTCTTCTCATTCTTGGCCACTAGGGCCCTACTTGGCTCTCTTTTGGGGGTTAGAGCCTGTGGGTGGTGGAGACTCGGGGCCCGTCCTCTTGGTACGAGCCATGCGGGACAACAGTGCCCTAATACCAAGAAGGGTCATGATCAACCACCAAAGACTCTCCAAGGCTCCAATACCTCCATGGGCATTCCATTCATATGAGCCATCACAAATGAGTTAAGGAATTTGAAAAGGATCAGAGAGGAATTGAGAAATTTGGGCAAAAGTGAGGACCTAGGGTTTCCTTGAAGAACACTCACTAAACCTTCCAGAAGGTTTTGCCTTTGCTGCAAAACCATTCCTTTGTTCAAAAATTCTCATCCAATCCAACTCTCCTCAACTCCAAAACATTTCAACACCTTTTCTAAGACTTCTAACCTACCAAAAACTTGAACCACACATATGAACCACAATTGAATGATCATGCCCAAAGTCATTTCCAAAATTGCAACATGATTTAAGATTTTGATGTTTTTAAAGCACAAGTCATGGATTTCTAATTTAAACTACCAAAATGAATACCCAAAATGCAGAACATGAATTCCAACAACAAAGGAATTCCTATATCTTATCAAATATAGAAAGTTGAGCCATATTCCCCCATCCTTTAAGCAAAGAGCTACCTACCACGTCGTTCAATTGATTGAACCAAGAACAAATGAACACCACTATGGCTTTAAACACTAGTCTAAAGTATGCACCTACACATTCATTTTCAAAATCGTGTGTGTGCAATGCCCAAGTAATTTAAACCCTTACACAATAAATATTAACATTCACTTTGGCTATCCAAATTAAGCTTCGATGCAACCTCACGAAGGGTGTCTCTCATCAATGAAACACACCTATGTTATGCTGGCATACTCTCCACATGTATATGTGAGACAGAATCTTGTGCACAAAACGAAATATGCTCACATATAATTCAAAAATGAAGTTTTTGCATGAAAGTGAAACAAACTTGGCATAATCTCATGAAAGGGATGCTAGGGCACTATATAGCAAACCAACTTATCTTTTTCTTTAGAAGTATGCATCTCCCATGCTTTTCTAAATCATTTAGGACTTCAAGGGTTATAATGGGCCTTGGGGGTGATATTTAGGCAAAAGAAATGAAGGATATAGGATAACAAAGAGGGTTGTTCCGAGTGAAAGACTTTTATTTCAAAAATAACTCCCTTTTATGGGATTCTTTTTATTCTTACACTATCACCACACTCTTTGTTTCTTTTCTTCTTTTCCTTAACATTTTCATTTTTCTTTGATCGTTCTTTCTTCTTTCACCCCTTTCTCTCTCCTTTTCTTGGATTTCATTCTTTTTCCATTCAACTCCTTGAGCTTCAACATCCTTCCTCCCTTTTGTTTGAGTTTTCACACCATACTTCTTTCTCTTTTACGATCACTCATATTCAGCTCTAGGAACAACCAAGGTGAGATAGAAATTTATCATTTTTCACTGGCTTGGTTAATTGTGTGACATAGAAACGAATTTCAATTAAGGCTCGATCACGACACTAGGGATAATATTTTCACAAGAAAAAGGCTAAGGCTCAAAATATTCAAAAATGGTCTAAGATCACCTCTAGATAAGCATGGAGGAGCATTATGCATTTCAAGACAAGTCAATCACTACACATATGCACCTAACCAAAACAAGCATAATGAGACTATTGAACAAATTTGAAAATTGACGAATTGTTCCTTGAGTAAATGTAAGTCCCCTCCAACAAGGATTGACACTAAAGCTCTTATAGGTTCTTACTCATCTCTACTATTCCTGTCAAGCACTAAAATGTGAACTCAATCCGTAAGGTGCCAAAATTACTCATTCAATGTGACATTAAAGTTGACTTTAAAAGCAAATGCATATGTGATACTCAAGCATATGATGAATCTCTATAATGTGCTCATGTATACCAAATTCAAAGCAAAGATCAATGTATCAACAAATAACACTCTTAATAAGGGAATACAGATCAATATTCAGATATTTTCACATAATTTGCACTATTGTGAACAAAAAATATGTATGTATATGAAAGGTGAATTTTCATTGCAAAAATTGACATTATTAACAAAAAATTTCCACAAACATTGGTGTATTATACAAATGGTGCACCTCACCCCCCAACTTGTTCCTTGCATTGTCCTCAATTCAACAAAAAAGATATGATATGTAATGAAAGACTATAAAACGATGAGTAGGGTTAGAGAACACCTCATATTTGAGCTTTTGACAAAACATCGATATCTGCGACTAGGAAAAACAACACTATACGCAAAAGTAAAGTAAGTACATAAACGGTTAAAGTAAATAAAAAGCGACTGTACACTAAGAATCCTAAGAACAATTATTCCTCCAACAAGTCTGGATATACCAAGTCCGCCAAATCCTCCTCCACTCCTTGTCCTTCAAAACCCTCAAAGAATGGCTTGAGTCTTGGGCAATTGACCTTGAATGTCCTGCCATCCTTAGGGTTTGTGACATCCACAGCTCCATTGGGGTAAGCCACCTTGACAAGATAGGGGCCATCCCAACGGCATCCGAGTTTTCCTTTAAAGATCGAGAGACGAGAGTTGTATAAAAGCACTTTTTGGCCAGGCTCGAATAACTTTCATACAATGGATTTGTCATGAAAGATCTTAACCCACTCTTTTGAGATTTTTGAGATCTTATACGCAACTCGTCGAATCTTTTCCAATTCATCCAATTCTAGCTTCCTATGCTCTCCGGCTATTCTCAAATTGTAGTTTAAAATCTTTATGGCCTAATAGGCCTTGTGTTCCATCTCAACTCGCAAATGGAAAGCCTTTCCATAAATGAGCTGATAAGGAGACATGCCTAAGACAGTGTTGTAGGCAGTGCGGTAAGCCCATAGGGCATCAATTAGTCTGCATGACCAATCGAAAGTAAAAGAAATCAATAATACAATTAAAGAAAGCAATACTTAAAGTAAAAGAAAATAATAAATTAAAAGAAAGCAATAATACAGTAAAAGAAAGCAATACTTAAAGTAAAAGAAAGCAATAGTACTTTTGGAGGGTTTCCACTACCAAAAGATGATCTTTTTACAAGCCCCAAGGGGTGGTATTTATAGGCAAAAAGGGAGGGTTTGAATTACACTTTGATCCCCATTTGTTTTGACAGCTGGCACCCCAATAGTTTATAGCTTTGACAGTTGGCACCTCAATGGTTTGTAGCTTTGATATAGTTGGCTCCCCAGTAGTTTGTAGCTTCGACAGTTAGCACCTCAATAATTTGTAGTTTTGACAGTTAGCACCCCTGTAATTTATAGTTGTAATACAATTGGCTCCCATGTAATTTGTAGCTTTGACGCACAAAAATCCTGAAAAGAACAACAATTATTGCATTATCCCTAATTCACACACTAACCCTAATTTAACTTACTTTGACTAGTTTAACTTTGTTTAAGTAACACAATTAACCTATTAAGTTAATTAAATTATGCATTAATGAGGATTAATCACACCCCCCAACCTAAACATTACTAGTCCCTAGTAATAAATAATAGCAGAACAAAATAAAATCACTTTTGTAGATAACACTATTGCATTTAGCATATGCAAAAAATCGTTACACCCCTAGGTGATCCATAGTGGACGAGTTTTGTCTCGTGAAGGTTTCTAGTGAAGTTACCTGCAAACTCTAGTTAAAAAGATGTGTATGTGTAAGATTTCTTATCTGAATGAGTTAGCACCATGTTCGTTAAGACACCCATCCCTTAATTTAGAATTGTTTCCCAAACACTTCTCTGTCATAGGTACGCACTATATGCAAAAATAAACACTTGTTACATTGATATTTAAAATTACCTATGTAGTAAGAATAATCATTCTAGCGACAAGAGTTATTATATAACCAAAAACTCTTCTTTACAACCTTCCATGGATAGCTTTGATTTCACAATCCTATCTTAGAAATCTCTTAGCAAAAATTCTCTCCGATTATAATGACTTTTCTCTCAAAAGCATGTGATCAGAAGAAGGTTAATTGTAAATTTACATGCTCAACAATTATGGAAGTGAAAACCAAGGAACAGACTTAATCAGGTTTGACATAATCTCATGGAAGAATATTGATACAAATAAAGTAATACTAGTTAACAGACCCCACACTTTTGATTGACGACCTACACATGCATCAGACTTGAGATCAATTAGGTCTTGTTATAGGTTAAAATGTGGCCAGGGGTCAGTGGTTAACGAAACGACGTCAATGATATTCAAAAGTTATCATTTCTTTATGTAATGCAGCACACCTCTTTCTAGCTTTTCGAAACTTCACCTACATGGTGTTTCTTTCTTTCATTCTTTTTTTTATTTTTCACTTTCTTGGAAATTTTTTTTTCTTAGAATTTCCTTTCTTTAAATAGTAGCCATCATTTTCTTTTCTTTTTCTCTTGCTTTTCTATATCATACTGATTTATAAGAGGGCGAAAGAAAATTAGATAGCAGAGGTATGTCAAATATATTTTCCTGTGGCTCGGTTATCATATGGGTTACATGAATCAAAAATCACACATTAAAGGCTCAATCACGACTAATTAAAGATATAATTTTGTAAAAAAAATGGCTAAGGCTCAAAAATTAAATCAAAGATGGCCTAAGATCATTTCCCAAGCATGTGCACCTGTATGTGCCGTATAAACAAATTCTTTATGTGATACATCAATAGACTGCTCTATTTGCATCAATCAAAATAATATTAATGAGATTATTAAAAGATAGAAAGTAAATGACCTAACTTGAGTAAATGTTGATTTTCTCTCAAAAGCATCGCAAGGCTCGAAAACTTACCATGATATTCTTCGTTATCTCCACTGGTTATGTCAGGTTTTCAAAGAATGTCGGTTATATATCAATTCTATTTTTGAGTCTGGTCATTCTGTACCTTAAGAATAACAAATACCAATGTAAATTTGATATTTAAGCTTAGAGAAAATGCCATTTTGTAAGGAAATAAGGCTATTTTTTTTTTGGAAACTGGAATTTGAACTCAAATAAAAATTAAAGTTATTTACATAACATTTATCTATGAAAATTGAAAGAAGACTAAATGCACAAATTGAACTTGGAAAACTATGGCGTCTCAGGATAAGTCCCTACCCATGCTATAGGTTGGCATTTTAGGACATTCCTTGCTCGTCCCATAGCTTAATTCAACAAAAAGACTTTGTACATCTAAATGAAAAAAAATATTTACAATTTTTACAAAAAAGTTCAAACCGTTAACCTTCATCCCCAAAACACGCTTTTCCATAGTTTTGTCAAAAAAAAAAAAATCTAATCCGAGTCCTCGCTTGTGCCTATGTCATTATTAATGGCCCTTCCAACTTTTTTCATAGAATTTTCTTTCTTTAAATAGTAGCCATCATTTTCTTTTCTTTTTCTCTTGCTTTTTCTATATCATACTGATTTATAAGAGGGCGAAAGAAAATTAGATAGCAGAGGTATGTCAAATATATTTTCCTGTGGCTCGGTTATCATATGGGTTACATGAATCAAAAATCACACATTAAAGGCTCAATCACGACTAATTAAAGATATAATTTTGTAAAAAAAATGGCTAAGGCTCAAAAATTAAATCAAAGATGGCCTAAGATCATTTCCCAAGCATGTGCACCTGTATGTGCCGTATAAACAGATTCTTTATGTGATACATCAATAGACTGCTCTATTTGCATCAATCAAAATAATATTAATGAGATTATTAAAAGATAGAAAGTAAATGACCTAACTTGAGTAAATGTTGATTTTCTCTCAAAAGCATCGCAAGGCTCGAAAACTTACCATGATATTCTTCGTTATCTCCACTGGTTATGTCAGGTTTTCAAAGAATGTCGGTTATATATCAATTCTATTTTTGAGTCTGGTCATTCTGTACCTTAAGAATAACAAATACCAATGTACATTTGATATTTAAGCTTAGAGAAAATGCCATTTTGTAAGGAAATAAGGCTATTTTTTTTTTGGAAACTGGAATTTGAACTCAAATAAAAATTAAAGTTATTTACATAACATTTATCTATGAAAATTGAAAGAAGACTAAATGCACAAATTGAACTTGGAAAACTATGGCGTCTCAGGATAAGTCCCTACCCATGCTATAGGTTGGCATTTTAGGACATTCCTTGCTCGTCCCATAGCTTAATTCAACAAAAAGACTTTGTACATCTAAATGAAAAAAAATATTTACAATTTTTACAAAAAAGTTCAAACCGTTAACCTTCATCCCCAAAACACGCTTTTCCATAGTTTTGTCAAAAAAAAAAAAATCTAATCCGAGTCCTCGCTTGTGCCTATGTCATTATTAATGGCCCTTCCAACTTTTTTCATAGAATTTTCTTTCTTTAAATAGTAGCCATCATTTTCTTTTCTTTTTCTCTTGCTTTTTCTATATCATACTGATTTATAAGAGGGCGAAAGAAAATTAGATGGCAGAGGTATGTCAAATATATTTTCCTGTGGCTCGGTTATCATATGGGTTACATGAATCAAAAATCACACATTAAAGGCTCAATCACGACTAATTAAAGATATAATTTTGTAAAAAAAATGGCTAAGGCTCAAAAATTAAATCAAAGATGGCCTAAGATCATTTCCCAAGCATGTGCACCTGTATGTGCTGTATAAACAAATTCTTTATGTGATACATCAATAGACTGCTCTATTTGCATCAATCAAAATAATATTAATGAGATTATTAAAAGATAGAAAGTAAATGACCTAACTTGGGTAAATGTTGATTTTCTCTCAAAAGCATCGCAAGGCTCGAAAAATTACCATGATATTCTTCGTTATCTCCACTGGTTATGTCAGGTTTTCAAAGAATGTCGGTTATATATCAATTCTATTTTTGAGTCTGGTCATTCTGTACCTTAAGAATAACAAATACCAATGTACATTTGATATTTAAGCTTAGAGAAAATGCCATTTTGTAAGGAAATAAGGCTATTTTTTTTTTGGAAACTGGAATTTGAACTCAAATAAAAATTAAAGTTATTTACATAACATTTATCTATGAAAATTGAAAGAAGACTAAATGCACAAATTGAACTTGGAAAACTATGGCGTCTCAAAATAAGTCCCTACCCATGCTATAGGTTGGCATTTTAGGACATTCCTTGCTCGTCCCATAGCTTAATTCAACAAAAAGACTTTGTACATCTAAATGAAAAAAAATATTTACAATTTTTACAAAAAAGTTCAAACCGTTAACCTTCATCCCCAAAACACGCTTTTCTAAAATTACACATTCAAGGAGCACATATAGTTGAGTTAAAAAATAGATACATTTGTGGTACTCACGCATAGGATTCACTTCTATAATATGCTCATGTGCTCAAGGTTCAAACAAAGATCAACATATCATCTAACCCAAACACTCTTAATAAGGCAATATATATCAACATTCAGATGTTTTTCACAAAATTTTTCAAAATTTTCACATAATTTGCTCCAATGTAAACAAAAATATTTATGATATGTGAAAGGTGAATTTTCACCCCAAAAATTGGTATTATCCACAAAAATTCTCACAAACATTGGTGTAACATGCAAATGGTGCACCTCATCCCCCAAATTGATTCATGCAATGTCCTCAATGCAACCAAAAGATATGATATGCAATGACGGACAGTAAAAAGATGAGTAGGGTTAGAGAACACCTTGCACTTGAGCTTTGACCAAAACATCAATATTTGAAACTAAAAAAAAAACAATGCTATACAACCAAGTAAAGTAAGTAACATGAAAAATAAAAATAACATAAGTAAATAAAAATATTGTACACTAAAAAGCATAAAAACTAGTTACTCCTCCACGAATTTCGGATACACTAGATCCGTCAAGTCCTCCTCCACTCCTTGTTCTTCAAAACCCTCGAAAAATGACTTAAGTCTTTGGCCATTGACCTTGAATGTCTGGCCATTCTCGGGGTTTGTGACTTCCATAGCTCCATTGGGGTAGGCCACCTTGACAAGATAGGGGTCATCCCAACGGGATTGGAGTTTGCCTTAGAAGATTGAGAGACGAGAGTTGTACAAGAGCACTTTTTGGCTGGGCTCGAATAACTTCCGTACAATGGATTTGTCATGAAAGATCTTAGCCTTCTCTTTTGAAAGTTTAGTGCTCTCATTCGCATCTCTTCTAATTCATTCAATTCTACCTGCCTATGCTCTCTGTCCATTCTCAAATTGTAGTTCAAAGTCTTTATGGCCCAATAAGCCTTGTGTTCCATCTCAACTGGCAAATGGAAAGCCTTTCCATAGACAATACAGTAGGGAGACATGCCTAAGACAATCTTGTAGGCGGTATGATAAGCTCATAGGGCATTGGTCAGTCTATTTGACCAATCTTCCTTTTTGGATTCACCTTCTTTTCTAAAATATTTTTGATCTTCCTATTGGCCAACTCGGCTTGGCCATTGGTTTGTGGGTGGTATGCGGTGGATTCACCGTCTTTTCACCGTCATTGCACGATGCATCCCAAACCATGAAAATATGTTTTCCTTAAGAAACATGACTACAAATCGGAGGTCATTAGTCTTGGTTGGGATAGCCTCCACCCATTTGGACACCTAGTCCACTACCACTATAATGTATAGATAGCCAAACGACATAGGAAAGGTATCCATAAAGTCGATACCCCAACAATCAAATATTTCGATAACAAGCACAGGGGAAAGGGGCATATGTTCCTTCGGGTCACGCTACCCAAACGTTGACATATATCACACTCTTTACAAAATGAAATACAATCCTTTGTAAGAGAGGAACAATAAAAACCTGACTAAAGAATTTTTGTCGAGGTCTTTTTCACCGAGAAATGGCCACTGCATGCTTGTGAATGACAAAATGCAAGGACATCCTGCTTTTCATTCTCCGGTATGTATCTCCGCATGACTTGGTTGGGGCAGTACTTGAACATGTATGGGTTGTCGAAGTAGAAGTACTTCACATCTGCCATAAATCTTTTTCGATCCTCCAGGCTCCAATATGGTGGTATTTGTCCTGTTGCAAGATAATTACATATGTAAGTAGACCAAGGACAAATAGAATGAATTGAAAGTAAATGTTCATCCGGGAAGGAATCAGGGATAGGAATGTTCTTATCGGCCTCTTGCACCACTAGTTGGGACAAATGGTCCACCACTACGTTCTTCACTCCCTTTTTGTCTTTGATTGTCAGATTAAACTCTTGGAGAAGGAGGATCCACCTGATAAGTCTCGATTTGGCATCCTGCTTAGATAACAAATACTTCAAGGCAGGCAGAGTGATCAGTATAGACAACTATCGGTTAACCTATGATGTAGGACTGGAATTTATCCAATGCAAACACTACAGCTAGCAACTCTTTTTCTGTGGTAGTATAATTCATTTGAGCTTCATTTAGTGTCTTGCTAGCGTAGTATATTACATAAGGTCTATTCTCCTCTCTTTGACCAAGCACTGCACCGACTACGTAATCACTCGCATCGCACATAAGCTCAAAAAATAAATCCCATTTGGGTGGTCGCATAATTGGAGGTGTGGTAAGCATGCTTTTGAGTTTTGTAAAAGATGGTTCACAACTATCTGACCACTCGAATGGGACATCCTTAGAAAATAAATTGGTCAAAGGTCAGGCCAATGTACTAAATTTTTTTATGAAGCGACGGTGTAAACCAGCATGGCCTAGAAACAACCTGATATCCTTGACGAATCTTGGCGTAAGGAGGTTGGAGATGACCTCCACCTTTGATTTGTCAACTTCGATACCCCTTGCTGAAAATATATGGCCGAGAACAATTCCCTCCATCACCATGAAGTGACACTTCTCCCAATTGAGGACTAAGTTCTTTTTCTCGCATCTCTCTAGAAATTTCTCTAAATTTCTCGGACATCCTTCAAATGAATCCCCGAACATTGAAAAGTCATCCATAAAGACCTCTACTATCTTCTCCACCATGTCACTGAAGATCCCCATCATGCAATGTTGAAAAGTCCCTGGGGCATTACATAGCCCAAAAGGCAATTGTACCATAGGCAAATGTACCATAGGGACAAGTGAAGGTGGTCTTCTCTTGATCTTCCAATGCAATCTCGATTTGATTGCAACCAAAATATCCATCTAAGAAGCAATAGAATAGATGCCCCGCTACTCGTTCCAACAGTTGGTCAAGGAATGGCAATGGAAAGTGGTCTTTTCTTGTGCATGCATTGAGCTTGCGGTAGTCAATGCATACTCTCCATTTGGTGATCACCCTTGTTGGAATAAGCTCGTTATCCTCATTTTGCCACCACGGTGACTCCCGACTTCTTGGAGACTACTTGCGTGGGGCTAACCCATTTACTATAGGCAATTGGAAAGATGATGCCCACGTCAAGTAGCTTTAAGACCTCGTCTCTCACCACATCCTTCATGATAGGGTTCAATCTTCTTTGTGGTTGTTGAGATGGCTTGGAGTTGTCTTCAAGATAGATTCGGTGTGTGCAAATGATTGGGCTTATACCTTTGATGTCGGCAATTGTCCAACCAATTGCCCCCTTATGTCTCCTCAACACTTCCAAGAGATCTTCTTCTTTCTTTGAATCTAAGGTTGAGCTAATCACAACCGGAAAGGTCTTGTCCTCCCCAAGATATACATACTTAAGATGAGATGGCAATGGCTTCAACTCCAACACGGGTTTTTGTACATCCGATGGAAAGATCTTCTTTTCTTGAAGTGGAAGCTTCTCCAAATCCTCTACCCTTTTCAAGCTCTCCAAATCCTCTTTCTCATCAACCTTGTTCATAACAACAAATCCATCCTCTTCCAACTTGAAGGTATTCATTAACTCCAAGTGCTCCTCTACCAAGGTATCAATCCTATTAACTTCGTGCATCTCCTCATCATCCCCCCGTTGCATGGACAAGTTGAACACATTGAGATCCATATTCATGTTCCCAAATGCTAGCTTCATAAGACCATTCCTGCAATTAATCACAATATTAGATGTGGCAAGAAAAGGTCTACCAAGTATTACAGGGATTTGGGAGCTAAGATTTGCAACCGGGTGAGTGTCAAGAACAATAAAATCAACGGGAAAATAAAATTTATTGACTTCACTAAAACATCCTCAACTACTCCCCTTGGTGTTTAGACACTACGGTCTACCAGTTGAAGCGTGATTGGAGTAGACTTCAATTCTTCGAGTTGAATTTGTTGGTACACCGAGAACAGAAGGAGGTTCACATTAGCCCCCAAATCAAGGAGCGCTTGCTCCACCCAAAATTTTTTGATTATTATTACAATGGTAGGACAGTCGGGGTGTTTAAACTTTGGAGGGGCATTTTTCCTCAAAATTGAGCTCACTTGCTTGGTGAGAAATACTTTTTTTTTCTGGACATTGAACCTTCTCTTTGCCGTGCATAAGTCTTTCAAGATCTTTGCACATGATGGAATTTTCATTAAGGCATTAAGGAGTGGAATGTTGATCTTTACCTACTTAAACATTTCAAGTATATTAGCATAATTAGCCACCTTCACAGGTGGCTTCAAACGATTAGGAAAAGGAGCAAACATGGGAAAAACAAGCACACTATCATCAACCAATTTTTCTTTCTCAACCACCTCACTTTCTTTCTTCTCACTCACATCACCGTCGTCGGTGTCACCCATGGTCTCTTTTTCTTTTGGCAATGTGGCCTTGGGTGAGACCTTTGGCACAATGGTTTTATCAATTTGCTTGCCACTTCGAAGGGGAGTGACCACTTTGAGTTGCTCACAACTCTCTTTGGTGGGCTTGAATGACTCAATCACATGTTGGCCTTTAGGGTTCTCTTGGGGATGAGCGGAGAATTTCCCCTTTTCTTGTTGGGATAGCCCTATGTAATTGGTGATTTTTGTGAGTTGGGCCCTAATGTCATTAAAAGTTGTGGCACTTTGATTGTTGGTGGTAGTCTGGTTTTGAATGAAATTAGCATGGTTTTGATTGATGTAGTCTGGCTTTGAGTGAAAGCATGAACCATATCCTCCAAATTCCTCTTGTGAGGAGGTTGATAAGTGGGAGGGTTGGATGGTCCTTGGGGAAAGCTTTGTAGAGGTAGACTTGGTGACAAATTCTGTGGTGGTGGGTTTTGTGAATACCCTTGTGGACTAGACCAGGGGTATAGGGAGCTAGACACTTGTTGAAATTGATTTTGCCTAGGAGGCACGAGAGGTGTGTATTCATTTGAACCATGAGGGGTGAGGTTATTATTTTTTCAACTAAAGTTTGGGTGATTACTCCAACCCGAGTTATACGTGTTTGAATGAGGGGAGAATGATTGCCTCGTTTGATTGAATGCATGGACTTGCTCATGATACACTTCCTTAAGTGCCGAAATGTTGGGGCACTCTAATATGGAATGCTCCACACTTTCACAAATCGAGCAAGCCTCCTTGATTTTTAAAATAATAGGGACCTCGCGTCTCCTATTGACTTCAAGACTCTCTACTCTTCTTGATAACTTGACAATTTTTGAAAGTAAGTCCTCTCGGTCTCTCATGTCATAAATCCCTCCGCCTTGAGCTTGCCCACTCCCTTGAGGACAAGACCTTGGTACATCGGTGGAATTCGTAATGTCCCATGATTGTTTATTCTGTGCCAATGTATCACAGTAATCTAAGGCCTCATTGGGGTCTTTGTTCAAAAACTCCGCATTACACATTATATCGATGAACTGTCAATGGCACGGTGTAATTCCTTCACAGAAGAAACTCACCATTTGCCATGGTTTAAAGCTATGGTGTGGAATGGATTGTAGCAACTCCTTGTACCGATCTCAACATTGGTAGAATTGCTCATTAGGCTTCTTTGAAAAGTTTTGAATTTATTTTTTTAAAGTGGTGGTTTTATGCACTAGAATTTTTTTTAAAAAAAACTCGGAGAGCATTTGGTTCCAAGATGTTATGGATTGAGGCCTCAAGGAATTAAGCCACATTTTTGCCTTATCTCTTAGGGAAAAAGGGAACAATTTCAGCCTAACTATGTCTTCCATACCATGAGCGTTGAGGAAGGTTGCAACTATTTCCTCAAATTCTTTTATGTGCAAATAGGGGTTTTCTTTTTCAATTCTGTGGAAAGTGGGAAATAGTTGCAATATCCCCGGCTTAACTAGGAATAGATGAGCTTGGACTGGAAGGAGGATGCATGAGGGTGTGGTGCTTTGTGTGGGTTGAAGGAAATCCCTCATTGACCTTGCCGGAGGCTCAATGTGGATGTTGTTCCCTTCATCACGGGAGGGGAAATTCCATTCATGGATTGGGCATTCTAGGTTCTTGTCCTCCCCCACCCCTTTGCATGTTTTGATTGACACCTACATTATCAAAATTATCACCCATATCCTCGGGTGGGTCTTGGTCAATGTTCATATTGGGGCCCCAAGGGTTGTCTAACTAATCAGTTTTGTTCATCCCACCCCCACATAAAACAAACTATCTATAAATAAAAATGTAAACAAACAAAAGTATTTACAAGGATCAACGTACTTGAGCCCATGATGAACATCAAGGGATTTACCTCTGTTGTCCAGAAATCACCTTCTTGATTCAACACTTTGCCTTCCCCGACAATGGTGCCAAAAATGCTTGCTTGTTTCTGTTGTAGTATATCCTAACCTTCGAACATCAACCTTCTATGCGTATAGTCTATGTGTGGAGGGGAGTGTCACTTTCCCTTGGAATGATGTCAAAAGAAAGGGCAACAGAATGGTGGGTGAATGAACTGTATGAAATGTGTGTGTGAACAAAAAATGCTCCCCAAGCACAGAGAGACTTTTGCTTGTTGTGTTATACTTGGAATCGTATTCCAAGGTTGTCTCCCCAGGGAAAGAGGTTTAACATCATGAAGGTGATTTTTGTAAAAA